>BMAU01004213.1:0-19110 GCA_019973935.1 Trichonephila clavipes | reverse complement strand
ACAAGGTCATCTTTAATTTCAAGAATTTATCAAATGACTTAACATAGTGTGAACAAGCATTTTTTCTTTTTAGAGAAAGAATATTTTAAAAACCATGCATTATTTCAGTGAAAATTCTTAAAATTACATGAATTCTTTTGATTTAATTCTACTAGTTTCATCCAGAATAGTAAATGCATTTTATTATTGTTAAAAATCACAAAAACAGTTCTTTATATTCTGATACTGCAGAATCCAAGTTGTTTTAAGAGTCATGGAATAAGACAAGGTCAGTACTAAAATGTTCATTGTTTTTTTTAAATGTTTTGCAAGGGAAGTCTATTTTATGATGTTTACTTTTTATTTTAACAAATATGCTTTTGAGATACACAATATTTAATATTTACAACTATATAATAAGTACAATTTTTGATTAATTTTTTTTTGAAGGAATAGTGATATTTTGTGTGGTATATTTTTGAAGTGAAACTTCTTTATCGGCGTATGGGAAAAATTTTCCGTCACGTTTTTCTGTGACGCATCATATTTACCTTGATACTCTTACGGTCGATCCGTACGAAGTAGTACGTTTTCCCCATTTTTAAAAAATCCATCCTATCCTTCCCTTTCATTTCAGACAAAACATAATTGCAGAATCGGAAAAACCATTCATTTCGCCATGATTCTGTATAATGTTTTTACAAAATAATGCTATTTTCTATTTTTATGATTTTTTTAAAAAGGTGTCAAAATTGATACATTTTTATGACAATGATTTCTAAATCGTTGCGCAAGAAGTGTTTTTCGTGTTAATGAATTGATATTCTACACTAAAAAAATGCATGCCTTTCTCTTTATAATCAGTAATTTAAAAAAAAAAATGTTTAAAACTTTTTTTTTTTCACGATTTTTCACACTGCTCAAAATTTAATTAAATATTTAATAACGTGAATGTTTCCGAAAATAATCTCACGAAACTTTTTGTTCGAGTGTAGAATTATATTACCCTTATCCTGTACAAAGTTTGAAAAAATTGATTAAAAAATTATAGATTTTCAAAAACATTTTGTATTTTTCGTTTTTCAAACTTTTTAACGATAATCTAATTAAACAGTATTTCTGTTATATTTTTGTTTAAAAATAACTCTTGTTTGTAATTGATGTGCAGTTTGAAAGCATTAACTTAAAAATTAAGCCTTTAAAAATAAAAACTTTAATAAAAAAACGCGATTTTACATGTGCGAAAATTCCCTGTTTTTTAACGCATTTTGAAGTTCCCAAGAGGATTTTTCGGAAGCGTAGATATATATTTACATGTACTGAAAAAAAAACATTCAAAAAAAAAAAAACCTAAATGATAAAAACATTTAGATATTTATTTTAATTTCATAGTTTTCCTTCCACTGTCATAGTTAAAAATTTTGTGTAATGAATGCTTAAAATAGTGTAAATAATTTATATCAGGACGTGTAATACATTAATATTACTTTTGTTGTATTTATTTTATGTTAAAATCTTGCCACCACCTCTCCCTTTTATTATGAAATAAAAATAGTGATGACTTTGATGAAGGGGAATCAATGAAAAGCGAAAGCGCACTGAGGGATGGCGCAGACAAAACAGAAGGAATAAAAAGATAGATGAATGCTGTCACGGGCTTTTTGCAAATGGCAGAATTTTTTTTCTACTTTCTTGACAATTGTCGTTATATTTTGAAAACTTCTCACAATATCTTTATAAATTTTAGCCTATGTGTTATTCTGACGTATAAGCTATATTACTGTAAAGTTTCATTAAAATCCATTCAGTTGTTTTTGCGTGAAAGACCCACAAAGATTCTCACAAACTTTCACATTTATAATATATATTAGATTTAGCTTTATTTATCCAATATCTGAAAAGTTGTAAATAGTAGATCTTTTTTTCGAAAAATGATGTCATTCATAAGTTTCACGTCTTATGTGTGTACGCTAATACACACACACACACACACATTTTTTTTTTATTAATAAATATCTTTTAATGATGCAAAATTAAAAATACAATTAAATTTTCAACCTTTATATATATATTCTTGAGCTCAATTCCTTAACTTCGCATTGCATAATTTTGCGTGAATCGAACTGCTTTAAATATTTTCTAAGGTGTGGCACCTGAACCATTCTAATAGGTTTGGCATGCTACATTTACAAGGTTGCCGACCCGGGGCATATGGTATATTAACGTTGAAGAAACTTGACTTATCCTCATAGCAATTTGCTGTTAGTAATCATTTCATAAAACGTATACATACTGAGATACAAGCCACTAGTTCCAATGAAAAAAAATTTTATGTACCACTTTTTTTTGTTATAATTTTTGGATAACTATTACAAGCTCTTTTGAAAGATAAAACAGATTAAAAAGGGGATTTATAGGGTATTTTTCTATACGGAGAATTGCTCTATTGTCATGGGCGTCTATATTGTTGAAGAATTTAGAGTTATTTAATATTTAGAGCAGATCTGATGTCCGCATTTCGGATGTACCAGTCTGCTTTGGTGATGGTTCGTAGGATTAAGTTTTGGGCGATTTCAATTTGATTTATATTTGAGTGGGCTGCATGACCCCAGATTGGGCAGGCGTAAATCAGGGTGGGTCTTAGAATTTGCATATAAATAAGCAATTTGTTTCTGATAAAAAGGAATTCCGGAAATTAGGGTAGATTTGGAAATTCTGAAGTTTTTTCTAAGTTGTATAAGGTGTTGTCGGAAAGTGAGTCTTTTATCAAGGGTAACACCCAGGTATTTGGTGCTTTGAGATCAGGGGAAGTGCTTGTTTTGGATGTATATGTTAGGTGGTTTTCTTTATGTGGCGAGAAAAGAAGACTGCCTCCGTTTAAAGACATTCAGTGCGATTTTCCAGGTGGAGAGCCAGTGTTCCAGTCTCACCAAGTGTTTGTGTAGTTGATGTGCTAGTATTTTGTAGGTTTGCGTTTTGCACCAGAATTGCTGTGTCGTCCGCGTAAAGGCAGATAGTCGAGAAGCTTGTTCTAGGGATATCATTGACGTAGATGTTAAATAGAGTTGGAAAGAGTAACGCCTTGTGGCACGCCGGCAGAAATGTTTTTGAGAGGAGAGTATGAATGGTTGACAAGGACCGAGAAGTTCCTATTTTCTAGGAAGGATTTGATAATTTTAATTAAGTAGGGGTGTTAGTATGGATGAGTTTATAGAGTAGGCCATAGTGCAGACTCTGTCGAAAGCTTTCTGTATATCGAGGAAAACAGCCCCAGTTGACTTGTTTTCCGCAAATCCGGTTTTGACATATTCAACCATACGCAGAAGTTGGTGCGATGTGGAAAGATTGGCACGGAAACCGTGCTGTTGGGGGATGAGGAAGTCGTTTTGCTGTAGGTGGTCATTGAGCCTGTTTGGGATTATTCTCTCAGCGAGTTTGCTGAGGACAGGTAGGGAGTGATATAGGGCGATGGGATGTCGCCAACGTGGGGTCTTTACCGGGTTTGAGGATTGGTATGATTGTGGCTGTTTTCCATACTTGTGGGAAGTGACCAGAGTGCAGGATCTTGTTAATGAGGTTAGTGAGTTGAAAGATGACAGATATGGGAAAGTTTAAAACCATTTTGTTAGTAATTTTGTCTCTGCCAGGGGCTTTTTTAATTTTTAATTTTTTAATATATTGTAGAAGTTCGGAGGGTTTAGTGCTAATGGGGATGTCGTTGAAGTTATTGTCGTTGATAAAGAACCTATCAACAAGCCTCATGTGTTGATTGTCTGTATCAGGATTTTGAATATTGTTGAGTTGAAATTGATCTTCTAGCGCATTTGCTAGAGTCTCGGCTTTTTGTGTGTCTGTGTAAGCAATTCCGGTGGGGCCTGTCAGGGCCCAGATGGGGGATCTCTTCTTTCTAAATCCTTTGACCATGTTCCAAAGGGAACCGTCCTCGGGATCTAGAGAAGTGAGTTTGTCCTCCCATTGTTTTTGTGTTAGAGCGTTTACTTTCCTGTGTATTTTATTTTGAAGTCTGTTTAGGATGGTTTTGTCGTTGGGATCTCTCGTGAATTGCCAGGTTTTCCGGGCTCTATTTCTTTTGTTTGAAGAGTGATTTAAGATCACTGTCGATATATGTTTTATTTTTGTTTTGAATAGGTTTGGATGAGAGATCGTATGCGTGTAATATGTTGGAGGTAATGTCGGCGGTAAGCTTCTCGATATCCTCTCTCGAGTGTGCTGTGATTGGGTGGAATTATGTGTTAGTTTTGAGGGTGTGTCTAAAAAGGTTCCAATCCGTAGTGACTGTACGGGTTGGGAAATCAAATTTAATAGAAGTTTTGAAGTTTAGGATGATGGGGTTATGATCTGAGCTGAGCTCTGAGACGGAATTTATACTGGTTCTCCAGTGGAAATGTCTCGTCAGAGCGAAATCTATTGTGGAGGCGGAGTTATAGCCAAAACGTGTTGGTGTGGGCGGGGCTAGTATATCAGTGTCCGTGTCGTCTGTGAAATTTCTTAAGAGAAGGCCTCTTTGATTATTAGAAATACAGCCCCAGTCTGTATGGTGGGCATTATAGTCTCCGCACAGGATAGAAGAGTGTCCTAGGGAAAAAATCACTTCCTGGTCGCTGATAGCTGTGGCTGGGTTGGTGGTTGGTGGAATGTAAATTGAGGCTAAAGTAGTGGGTCGTCGTTCGGGGGTGTAAGAACAACCGAGGTTGCTTCCACCACTCCGAGCTGCGGTGTTGGAATGAGATGATGTTTGAGAGAGGATTTGACTAGGATAGCAGTACCCCGGATGCATGAGTATGTGGTTGGGATCTGTCGTTTCTGTACGTTGTAAAGTTAGGGATTTTAAAATTTACACCTGGTCTCAAATTTGTTTCTTGTATGAGGATTAAATCAAGGGAGTGCTTATTTATAAAGTTAATTAATTCGAGTTTACTGGATGAAACGCCGTTGGCGTTCCATGAGGCAATTCTGAGTCCAAAGTGGCCTAAATTCATAGTTGGTTGTTAGAGGTTGAGGCCATTGCCTCGTAAAAGATGTCCATTTTTTCTTCCTCAAAAGAGGCGTTTCTTAAAGCTTTCCCAATGGTTATAAGTTCGGGATGTTTTCCGAAGAAGTTTCGGAATTCGCGGATTGCTAGGAAGATATCCGAGCTAGGGCGGAGTTTTGAATGTTAGGCTCGGAGTTGGACTCAGAAGAGTTCGTCGCCGGCTCAGAAACAGGTTTTCGTGCTGCCATCTGTTGTTCATTTTTGGCAGCATTTGCGTAGCTGATGGTTGGAGTGGTTTTATTTGAGTTAAAGGTGGGTCTATTTTCGTTGATGTTATTTTTATTCCTATCGTTTTGAGCGTCACCCTTTTTGGGCTTGGTTTTGGGGAATTTTGGGCATTGGCTCCAGTTTGCCATATGACCTGTGGCGTTGCAGTTTATGCATTTCGGATTTTTGATTTTTTTCAGTGATCGGACAGTCGCTTGTCCGATGTTCCTGGCCGCATTTCAAACATCTAGTTTTGACGGATGATTTGACGGATGATTTTGAAAACAGGAATCTAGAATGCGTCAGCATTCTTCTATCCTCTATCTGGGACTCTGATTTTCATGGTTTTGGAAACTTGGGCTTGAAGAGAGGGGCGTGACTTCAGAGGAGGAGATCCAATGGCAGTGCAGGAGGCGTTGGCTATGGAGCGATCGTTGATTGGAGGATGGCAGTGAGCTTTTAAGATTGAAATCATGTACTTTGAAATAGAAAGTGACTTTAACTTAATTTAAAAAGAAATTTGAATAATTTGAGAGAATTTTAAAAAGTTAAGGGGTAAAAAATAAAAGTTACAATTAAGAATGATAGGGAAATTTAAATATTGTTCATTATAGCTTCTGCCAGAAGGCAGGTTTTTCTTCTTCGGAATTTGCTGTTTTAAATTTAGAGAGAAGGTCGAGGATTTTGGGGTTATTCTTTACGAGGTTTGAGATAGTATTAAAAAGTTCCAGAACTTGGGAAAAATCTGAACTGTTATTATCTTGAGTAAGGAATCCACTGGAAGAGTCTTCCTTTTTATTTGCAGTTAGGTTTTCGGTTTTGGAGGGGATCTGATTGGGGATTTCTCCGCTAACAACGTTAGCGAAGGAAATTCCCTCTTTAGTCCATTTGCTTGAAAAATTTTTCTTTTAATCGGGTCGGAAAAGGCAGCGCCTTTTTGGGTTGGGGAATTTGGGACATTTAGTATAACATGCCGAGTGACCGAAGTCCTGGCAGTTGATACAAAATGGGTTTTCTTGTCGTTCTTTGATGTGACAGTTTCGCGTGGCATGGTCTTTACCGCATTTAAGGCATCTTGGTTTCATAAAACAATTCGCGGCAGTATGGTAGAAATTATTGCAGTTGAAGCATTGGGTTATTCCTCTAACGAGGTAACCTTCTACTTTCACCTGCAAATAACCCAACTTTTTGATGTCAAAAATTTTACTGTTTAAATCGCTTCTTGGTAAAGTAATTAGGAAATATGGGAGGGATTTTTAGTTCTTTTGGAGATTAGTTGCGTGCAGCTATCAATATTGAATCCGATTAATTTTAAGTCGTTAGTGATATCAGTAATTAAAGCAGAATTAGGGAGGCCTTTAATAACGGCTTTAATTGGTTTATCTTTTTGGCGTTTGAGAATGTAAAATTCAAAGTCTTTATCAGTCTCTAAAAAGTGCTTAAGTTTTCTGTATTCTTCATGGTCGGTGGAGAACATTTTTACTACGTCATTAACGATTCTATTACGTAAATTAGGAATTTTTCTGAGATGCATTTAATTTGCTCTCTGAAATTGTCTTTGATTTTAAGCATTATAGGGTGAGGGGGAATCTTGGGTGTAACTACTTCGGTAGTTACTGTATCAATCGAAGGAGGATGCTCGACATCCTGTTCAAGATCGGAGAAACTATTGTTAGTTTCTATGGGGTCCTGGGTGGAGGTAGGAGAGATCGGTCTAGCCGTCTTTTTCGGAAAGATAAACTCTTCCGTAGAATCCTTACCTTTCTGTTTACGTTTTTTGCTAAATTTTTCTTAGATTTGCTATTGATTTTAGTTTTATTTTCAATCTTATTTTCAATAACAGGAGGGGAGGGAACAAAATTATTTTCCTCTTCTACCGAGGTAGAGGGAATCTTATGATCCTGGCAGTCTGAGATAGTACATGGTGGGAGGGTTTGAAGCTCACTTACCATCTCCGCTTTTCTCCTGATCATGGCCTGTTTGCCGGAAATGTACATGTCCATGAAAGAATTTCCGGGGCTGGGAGAACGTCCGTCCATCCCGTGAATAGATAAATGAAGAGCTGAGATACCTGTGACAGTATCTCTAAGTTTCGCGCAGGCGGAAACTTGGTCAAATTTTGACGGCGAAAGTTCCATATAATCGCTTGATTCGCTCATGATGATTCGACAGGTCGTGAAGCTCGCAGGTGCGTGGTCTTCGTATCTAGTTTTGATAGAGCAAATCCCCTTTTTAATCGCCCAAGAAATATTCTTGCAAATTCATAACTTCAAAACTTACTTAAATTAGATGGGAAACGGGCGACGGCGCGCAGCGCCTATACCCAGAATGAAGGGCGAAAATAGCAGAAACCGAATGAGAGAAAATGTATCTAATCAAGAGAACTCCCCGGCAGAACGGGGAGGGAGGACGTGCCCCGAAACACGACCGCTCTATCGAAGCAGAGCGCCGGCGGGGGGAAGGGAAGAACGCAGGAAGGCAGTCGGACGGCTGAAAGCAGTAAATCAAGGCAGTGACCAAGCACGTCAAGAACCCAGTATCAAAGATGCAGTGCAGGGCAGCGAAGGAAGTGTTGTTAACAGAGTGTGAAAAGCGTGTTTTTGTCGTATTTTGTGTTTGTGCGGTCACTCGCGTGACAAGTGTAGATCGGAATGCTAATAGCGCCCGGAAAGGACGAAAAGCGTTTCTGTGTACCCGATTAAGTCGGGATCAATAAGAGTACAAATAATAAAATATTTACTGAATAAATTAGAAATATTAGCATTCCAGCTAAAAAACCTGAGAGAATGAATTAAACTAAAACAGATGAATTTTAATTTAGAGTTTAGATTGTAGTAAGGACAGCATTTCTCCCCACTGAGACATCATCTGGGCCATTTTTGTCATCACTTCTTTGGCATCCAGTGCATTGTTTGATGAACCTTTAACAACCTCCGCAAAGGAAGGTTTCGAGATATTTGTATTTTGCTTGCGCGCAGCCGCACGCTCTTTCCAGACGTTTTTCGCCGCTTTTGTTTTTGTTGTTTTGGTGTTGATTGGGTTTTGGGGCAACCCGAGAAGTTTGCAGGGTGCGGTCCGCTGCAATTGGCACACTTAGCCGGGGCCTTGGCTGACTTGGTGCATTCAGAGGTGAGATGGCCTCCTGAACATTTCAAACACTTCGGTGCTCTAGTGCAAAACCGAGAGTGATGAAAGAATTCCTGACATCTATAGCACTGTGGGGGCAAGGTGGATTTATTGAGCGGCTCAACCGAAACTCTAAAAAATCCAATGTTTTGTATGTTAAAAATACCCTTATTTTCAGGGTTCCTAACGAGGGTTACCAAAAATAGAGGCATGTTGGTATTCGTTTTCCTGTTTTTCAACAAGGAAATATGATTGGGCTTAAAGCCAAGTGTGTGTAACTCTGACATGAGTGTATCCTGATTATAGTCGGTGGGTAACCCTCTCAGAACAACTTTAAGTTGTTTATTGTGGGCCATCTCGAATGTATGCGACCGCATTTTTTTGTCCGAGACAAACTTTTGTATAATTCGGTGCTCTTCGGCAGAAGTTGGGAAGACTCGGAGCTTCCCGTTCTCAAAGCGCCCCTGTAGAGATGAATTACTACACAAATTTCCTATCTGTGTAAGGAGCTCGGTTGCATTGCTCTGTGCATCTATCACGATGGGAGCAATGCGTTTTCCATTACGGCCCACCGTAGTGAAGCCGTCGTCTTTCTTACTTGGTCCGGGAGCGCTAACGCTCTCGGCGGCTTTCGCCGCCGGGCTGCTTTGCGCGATCACCGGCTTAGCTGACTTAGCTGAAGCGATCTCTACCGAGCTCTCTTCGGCTGACGATTCCCTTCCTCCATAGAAGACGAGTCTTCGATATGGCGAGGGGGAGGCGGATGTGCGAGGAAGCTTTCGCTCCGATTTCGCCTGCTTCTTCGACGGAACGTCTTTCTGCGGCGATGCGGGCTGGCGTTTCGCTAGTGACCGCTTCTGCTGCGAAGCGGGTGAGGCTGCAGTGGGGGTACGTCGAGAAAGCTCAACTTCCCTGATGTACTTCTTAAACTCCGCATTTTGGAGTCGAATCGATCTTCTTGAGCATTTCAATGCTGCCCATTGAACTAAATTTACTAGCCTAAGTCTCTCAGGCGTAATTTGTGCTTCGGCGTCGACGTCTTCGAGGGTGAAGAGAATCTCATCGAGAACTCCGCACAAATCCTCGGACTCGGCGCACGTGGTACAATTATCAATGAGATCCGTAGCTGCCATTACATCGAAAGACATGGTTTCAAGAGAGAAAAGGTCACTTACCTCGACTGATGAAGCCACATCTGTCCTGGAAGCGGACATATCCATTGTAATCAAGATGTAGAACGGAAAACGCAACGAGGCCTGACACGACCACGTGCAGGATCAAACTAAAAAATTCGCGGAAAAATTAAAAAATTGATCCCTAGCAATAACCTCGATCGGTTATATTGGAAGGAACAAGGCCAAAAAGTGACTCAGAATGAACAAACTATCGGATGCAAAAGGATCCAGATTGAACTTGGGGCGAAAGCTCGAAAGGAGAGGGAACGCGTCTGAACACTACCGCGGCAAGAACCAGAATGAAAATGACCAGAATGAATTGCATAACTTCAAAAATTTTTCAATCTTCCCTACCATCCTCTTCAGGCAGACTCTCTCTCCTCCAATAGGAGCAGAGCGAGCTGACCAATTCCGACCGCTGCTCTCATAGCAGTTTTTCACTTCAAAGTCTCGTACATCCACCCCGCCCACCCCGAGTGGCTGCATCCCGATTGGCCGAGCCTAAATCACTCTAATGTTCTAAAAACCCCTGATTTTTCGCCAGCTCCCAGAGATTTTGAGATCGACCTTTTGGATTGAGAGATATCATTGAGTACGGTCGCGTCCTCTCTACGCTCCGTACTTTTCCTCGATCAACGTCTATACGGCCAACGATCTAGTCCTTTGGAGGCAATTAAGCCAGTCGCCCTATAGCTCTTTTCAGAGCTAAAGGATAGGGCGACATCCTTTGGATTTAACGCCGACTATTACAAGATTTAACAATTTTACGACTACGGACATGGCTACGGAAATGGAATGTCAAAATATCCCTCTCCCGACTTCAAGGCCCGGCACACCAGAACTTCTCTCTCCTTGCGAAAAATTGAAATTAATTGGCAAAAACCTCAAGAAATACCTCCTTCTCGCTCAAGGTACCGAACAATCCCTCCAACTGCTTGCTCCTCATATGAAGGCTGATGAACCAGAAGTGATCGACCTTTTCGCCAGATTGAACTTCTACCAGGAGCAGCACCAAAATGCGGAATGTGAGTATGGCACTCTCTCTTGTAACACCCCAGGTTGCACTGTGCACGGAACTCCCCTCCCACACCCACGGCTTCGCATCAAGATTTTCCGGCTCTCCCAGCCACTAACCCCAACAAACGAAAAGAGAATGATGATGATGGATTTGTCTCGCCTTCAAGAGGCAAACAATTAAAAAAAAAAAAAAAAAAAAAAAAAACCCAACTTAATTTTGAGTCCTAACTTTAATATTGAAACAAGAAATAAATTTAATAATCTAAAAGAACAGGAAATAGCAGCAGCATCAAACGAAAATAACGCTAACGACGATTCTCCCCCGACACTACCGCAAACAAAAACTACCTACCCCCTCCCATTATGCTTAAAACCTCTCAGGAAATTCGCGAGCACATGAGAGTAATCACAAAAGCTTTCCCCAAAATCCGCAGTAAACTATCAGGCGAACTTATTAAACTCTACACGGATAACTCAATAGACTATTATAAACTTTTAAAACTCCTAGACCAAGAAAATACCAATATCATGTAATTACACCCAAAGCTGAAAGACCTATCAAGGTCGTTGTGAAAGGACTCCCAAAAGAAACAGCAATAATTGATATCAAATCCGATTTAATAGAACAAGGATTCCCCGAAGCAAAAGTAGCTCAATTAACAGGAAGAATTACAAAACAACCATTACCCGTCTTTATGATAACATTACCCCGTAACATTAATAATGCCAAAATTTTTCAACTCAAAACATTAAGCTACCTCTCCATTAGAATAGAAGGCTACGAGGGAACAGGTGTGACACAATGTTACACCTGCAATCGTTTCAACCATACTTCCGAGAATTGCCATATGACCCCGCGCTGCTTAAAATGTGGTGAAGCGCACCAAACCAAGGACTGTCCCATTGATCGTGTTGAAACCGCTTACTGCATTAACTGCCAGACTTACGGCCATATGGCCAATTACTCCAAATGTCCCCTATTTCCCAAGCCTCGCAAAGGCAAACAAATTAAAAATAACTACACAACAGTTGTTGACAGCATCGTAAGACCCAACACCTCTTACGCGCAAGTAACTAACCCATTAAAACCTAATCAACCAAAAATCTCCCAACAGATGGCACCACGAGTAAATGAAGCTCCTGCTATTTCCCGGCAAATTCAATCCAATCGAAATTTTAATAACCACCCTAACTCCTCAAATATTAACATAGCTGAAAATACCCCACAGTTTGCCATCGTGCAAACCCTACAACAAACTATGAACACCCTAGCTATACTCACCCAGCAAATTGCTTCTTTAAATTTTAACGCTATCTCCCCCCACCCAAAAAAAAAAAAAAAAGTTAACAAAGAAATAAGAAAAAAGAATTAAGCGCCCTAATAGAGGCTATCCTCGACAGAGATGACGATGATTAGTCGCAAATCGATTGGATTGAAACTTTGCTCATGGAACGCGAACGGCATTCTTAATAAAATTTCTGAGTTCAAAATTTTCGTAGAGAAGCACTCTCCCGATCTTGCTCTAATTCAAGAAACACATCTGAGACCTCATCACAACATCAATATTCCAAATTATAACTGTTATCGCAACGATCGAATTGGTGATGGAATTGCACGCGGCGGTACTTTGATTTTAGTTAAGAAAAATATTTCGCATCACAACATCCCCACCCCCACCCTTAATCACATTGAAGCCACAGTGGTAGTTATCACCCCGCAAAATTTAAATCCAGTTTCTATCATTTCTATTTATGTACCCCATCCTCTGACGCTAGACTTTTTACGCTAGATCTCGAAAATCTCCTTCAGACCAACAGTAATTGTGTGATTTTTGGCGACTTTAACGCCACACACAATATGTGGAACTGCCCCAATAATTCCATTCGTGGTTCTCAACTTAAGACGTTTGCAGAAATTCTCGATCTCACCATAGCTTTTCCTGACTCCCCCACTAGGTTTGGTTATAATTCTGCAAATATTATTGATTTCGCGTTAATCAACAATTTTAACTTCCCATTCAACATTAATTCAATAGCCGAACTTTCCTCCGATCATAACCCTGTTATTCTAAATTTCTCTCTTCTCCCCCAATCCATCATGACAACTCTAGAGCAGTTACCACCTGTTGGTCCGCCTTCAAAAATAACTTAAAAAACAACGTTAAAATTCTTGACTATCAAGGCATTAAGAATCCCACTGTGCTCGAAGATAAAATTGAATTTTCACCGCCGCAGTTCGCTCCGCCCACCAATTTGCCTCTAAACCAATCGCAAACAAGAAACACGCCTACACTCCAAACTACATTCATAATCTCATTCGAGACAAAAACAGAGCCAAAAAAGAAATACAATAATACACTAAATCCGATAGACAAACAAAATTACTATAGATTACAAGAGAAACTTAAAAAAGAACTTAAAAAGATTTCACAAGAAAACTGGAACAATAAACTAGAATCACTCAATACACGCGACAATAGCCTGTGGCAGTGTCAAAGGTTCTTCCGTAAAAAACGATCTAATATTCCTTCCCTTACTAGTTCTTCCGGCGTTGCTAACAGCGATGATCAGAAAGCTAATATTCTCGCTTCTACTCTCCAAAATAACTTCTCGGAAAATAAGAGACCTGGTGATGGCCGTCATCCTATTGATCAGGAAATTACTAACACCCTAAATAACTTCTTTGATAATCATCCTTTAATTCCTATCTCGCCTACTGAACCTGATGAAATACTAAATTACATTAAATCTCTTAAAAATAACAAAGCCCCAGGTTCTGATCTTATTACTAATAAAATGGTCAAAAACTTTCCAATTAAAATTATTATGATTCTTACCTATCTAATTAACAAAATTCTATTCCTTAGGCATTTTCCAAACAACTGGAAAAATGCAATTGTTTTTCCCATCAAAAAACCTAACAAAAATGCACATTTTCCAGACAGCTATCGCCCAATTTCCCTTCTAAGTATTTTAAGCAAAATTACGGAATATGTTATTTTAAATAGACTCAAATCCTTTACTAATGATAATAACTTTATTAATCCCAATCAATACGGCTTCGCCAGGAACCTTTCCACTTATCATCCACTGCTCGGACTTACTGAAAAAATCACTGCTGGATTTCAGAGAGGCAGATCCACTGGAGCTGTCTTTCTCGACATCCAAAAGGCTTTTGACAGGGTCTGGGTAAGTGGACTCATTTATAAATTAATTACTAATAATTTCCTCCTGCTCTAATTCATCTGATAAATTCCTATCTCGTTAACAGGACCTTCCAAGTCCGCGTTAATGACACCCTTTCTAGTTCTCATAGTATTAATTATGGAGTCCCTCAAGGGAGCTTACTTGGGCCCTTACTATTCAATATTTATATTAATGACATTCCTACTCACCCTCAAACCTCCACTAACATCTATGCTGATGACACTGTCACCCTTGCAACTTATAAAAATCATAACACAATCACAATTGCACTCAATAACCACCTTAAACTTCTAGAAACCTTTTTCGACACCTGGAAAATCAAAATTAATATTGACAAAACAATAGCGGTTCTCTTTACAAACAGGAAAACACAACCAACACCTCCTACCCTATACTCCACACAACTTCAATGGTCTCAGAGCACAAAATACTTAGGATTGACTCTAGATAAAAAACTCACTTGGAAACAACATATAATACAAACGCGAGATAAATTCCGGAGAGCTCAAAGAGCTATCTTCCCCTTAATTGGCCGGAATTCTGAATTAAATCTATACAATAAGTTGCTTCTCTACACTGCCGTTCTACGTCCAATTTTGACTTATGGATCACCTGTGTGGGCTATGCCGCTAATTCTAATATTAAAATACTCGAAGTTGCTCAGAACTCATTAATAAGAAATATAGTTAAAGCTAATAGATATGCCAGAAATAGTAAAATCTACGAGGATATTAAAATAAGTCCTTTCAAAGCCTACATTCAAAAATTGGCAATCTCTTTTTTTAATAGTTTACCTAATTCCAATAATGCAAATGTTAAAATGCTTAATAATTACATCCCAATGCCTGATCTTAAAAGACCTAGGAGTATACTCCTAGATTCGTATAATCCCCCTAACAATTATTTTAGTCACTCACCGTGTGGAGAGTGACGACTTTCATTGCTAAATTTTCTCTTTGTTTTATTTTCCAAATGCATTTTTATTTATTTATTTTAATTTCTTTTAACTTCTTAACTTTTTAACTTAATTGCAATCCCCACACAGGGCAGATTTCTAGACCTCCCCTTTGATTTGTACCAACGCATCAGTGCAACCAATAGAGAGCCTACTTTCACAGTGCCACCGACCAATCACAACAGTGCCATTCAGACTATTCAGGACTTTACCGCCGAAACCGTATGCAAGAAAATCTCAGATTCTGTAGCCACGCCTCCTTGCCACGTTCCACCAACCAATCAGGACACTCACTCCCAGGCAGGCCCACCCACATAAGGCCACATACACTATCTAGATATGGGATGGAGGAACGCTTCGCGTTCCGTTTCCCAGTGACGCCCAGCATCATCATCATCATCGCAGCTCCCAGACGGCCCTCGCAGGTGTTACGGCTCGCCGCATCGCCTGTGTCCGGCACATTCTCACTTAATCTCATAATAAATTTGCCATATCAATTTAAAAATTCTAATTTATCACTTATACATCCTATACCTCCCCCCACCACAAGTAACTCTCCCCCACAAGTGTTTTCCACTTTCTAATGAAAAAAAAAAAAATTTCAATACTTTAATGCAGTTCTGGGCTAAGGTAAAAGCCGAAACAAACCTCACCCACAGTTCCAAAGATAGGAGGTGAAGTTTCCCTGCGAGAAACAAGTACTCCGACAACATTTCCACGTATATATTATTTAATTATTTTGATCAAAGTCTCGTTCATCCACCCCGCCCACCCCAAGTGGCGGCATCCCGATTGGACGATCCTAAATCACTCTAATGATCTCAAAACCCCGATTTTTCGCGCAGCTCCCAGAAACAGGACAGATGTAGCTTCATCTATCAAGGTAGGTGATTTGTTTACCTTTGAACCTTTATCATTTGACGCAATTGCAGCTAATGATTACATGGATAAATGTACCACGTGCATAGAATCAGAGGAGCTATGTGACGTGTTAGAAGAAATTTTGGTCACTTTAGACGACCCCGATATGCCAAACACGCCTGAGAGACTTAGGCTTGTAAATTCTGTTCAGTGGACAGCACTGAAATGCTCTAGAAAATCGATTAGACTCCAAAACAAGGAGTTCAAAGATTACATCAGGGACATCGAGCGACTTAATCGCGTCCCCACTGCGGCTTCACCCACTTCGCAGCCGAAGCGGAAAACAGCCAAGCGCCAGCCCGCATCGCCTAGCAAGCAGACGCCGTTGAAGAAACAGGCGAAATCGGAGCGAAAGCTCCCATCCACTTCCACCTCCCCTCGCCATATTGAAGGCGCTGAGTCTTCTATGGAGGAAGGGGAAACTTCAGCCGAAGAGAGCTCGGATGAGGTTTCAACAAAGCCAGTTAAGCCGGTGATCGCGCCACGCAGCCCGGCGGCGAAAGCCGCCGGAAGCGCTAGCGCGCCCGGCATCAGTGAGAAAGACGACGGCTTTACTTTTGTAGGCCGGAACGGTAGGCGCATTGCTCCCATAGTGATTGATTCACAGAGTAATGCAACCGAGCTCCTTGACCAGCTAGGAAAGTTCTGCGACACACCACTCGAGGGGCGTTTTGAAAACGGGAAACTCCGAGTCTTCCCGGCTTCTGCTGAAGAGCACAGATTGATACAAAAATACATCTCGGACAAGAAATTGCGGTCCCATACATTTGAGATGGCCCACAACAAGCAGTTGAAGGTAGTCTTGAGAGGGTTACCCACAGATTTTAACCAAGAAGAACTCATGTCAGAGTTACATACATTTGGTTTTCAACCCAATCATATTTCCCTGTTGAGAAACAGGAAAACTAACACAAATATGCCACTGTTTTTGGTAACCCTCCCCAAATCCCCTGAAAGCAGGGGAATATTCAACATCAAAACTATAGGATTTTTTAGAGTTGCCGTTGAGCCTCTTAATAAATCCACCATGCCCCCGCAGTGTTATCGCTGCCAAGAATTTTTTCACCACTCTCGGTTCTGCGCCAGAGCACCGAAGTGTCTGAAATGCTCAGGAGGCCATCTCACCTCTGATTGCACAAAGTCAGCCAAGGCCCCGGCTAAGTGTGCCAACTGCAGCGGCCCGCACCCTGCAAACTTCTCGGGATGCCCCAGAAATCCCATCAACACAAAGACAAACAAGTCAAAATCGACGAAGAACGTCTGGCAAGAGCGAGCGGCTGCGCGCAAGGAATTCAAAACAGCCAACAACACCTTCCTTTGCGGAAGTAGTAAAAAAAAGGCACAAACAATTCTCTGGATGCCAAAGAAGTCATGAATCAAATGGCCCAGATGATGTCAAAAGTGGAGACAAATGCTGTCCATATTAGAAACTAAATTCTAAAATCAAAATTCAATTGTAGTATTAGGGATTTTTAGCTGGAATGCTAATATTTCTTAATTTATTCAGTAAATATTTTATTATTTGTACTCTTATTGATCCCCGACTTAATCGGGTGCACAGAAACGCTTTTCGTCCCTTCCGGGCGCTATTAGCATTCCGATCTACACTTTGTCACGCGAGTGACCGCACTAACACAAAATACGACAAAAACACGCTTTTCACACTCTGTTAACAACACTTCCTTCGCTGCCCTGCACTGCATCTTTGATACTGGGTTCTTGACGTGCTTGGTCACTGCCTTGATTTACTGCTTTCAGCCGTCCCGACTGCCCTCCTGCGTTCTTCCTTCCCCCGCCGGCGCTCTGCTTCGATAGAGCGGTCGTGTTTCGGGGCACGTCCCTCCCCTCCCCGTTCTGCCGGGGAGTTCTCTTGATTAGATACATTCTCTCTCATACGGTTTCTTCTATTTTCGCCCTTCATTCTGGGTATAGGCGCTGCGCGCCGTCGCCCGTTTCCTCATCTAATTTAAAGGTATTTAAGTGAGCCCCTCGCAGGTGACGACGCAGCCATTATCTCGCAAGCAAGAAATCGGAAAATGTACGTGCAGGGCTGCCAAAGATTACCTCCACTCCCAGGCTAAAGAAATGGCTCCGACTCTGGCGAGATCTCAGCCAATACTAGGGGAAAATCCAGGGCGATCAGGTTTCAAGAAGGGGACAGTTTAGAAAGAAACACCCCCTCCATTGGGAAGCTCTTTCAAAACCCGATATCCTGGGGTCGCAGTGCGGTGGACTACCACAGGAGTTCACACGCACGGACCAACAAGTTAACAGTCATGCTCCACCTAAAGAAAATAACCTTGCAAATTTAAAGAGACACTCGCATCCCTCTGCCCCCTTCTCAGAAGAAAATCTAGGTTATCACTCACGCAAGAAAAGAATCGTTTATATACAGTACCCTCGGCCCCATTCCACAACATATTGCATGCCAGATCTGGGGCATTGCAGCTAGAAAAGAAACACCTCGGAAACTGAGCTTCAAATACTACAAAACAAAAGCTCTCGAACCGTCCTCGATGTTCCCGATTTATGTTCCTAGGCGTTACCATTCATAAAGAACTAAAGATACTTCCATCAGCTCACGCACGGATCAAGCAACTTTCTAGCCCCGAAGTCCACAACCAAGTTACGAGTCATGGCTAATAACTCACCATTTCAGCTTCCGCCCAGATCGCATTACCCCGCAGACTGAGAGAGCACCCATAAATACCCCAGCAAAGACAAACGCAGCTCAAGAACAAGGAAATTCTGATGGAAAAAAAAAAAAATAGTACATGTACATAGAAAGCAACAACAATCCGGAAGTTGAAACGAAACGCAGCGAGAACTACGAGCAAGTTTCCCTCTTCAAACCTAGACGCTCACATGTTCCTCCCTTTTCTGCTTCCCTCTTTCGAAGGGGGAGAATCACGTTCTTGATTCTTTTTTCTCTCTCTCTCCTTCCTTTCAGCGCACGCTCACCACAGCCAGCGAGCTGCTGACGCAAGCCCGCTTCCCTCCCTTCCAAGAAATAGGCGATCTGCGTACCTTCTACCGAGAGACGATTCTGACTGCCTTCCAGTCCCCCTCCACTTCCACCGGCCGTTCCTGATTTGCCGCGGGGCGGTTTCTACCGATCTCGCGTCCCATCTCATCCCACTCAAACGGAGAAAAGCGCTCCTCGAGCGCTGGAGCTTCACAGATCGTGTCGCCCTTGGCTGGCCCCTCGCAGGTGTTACGGCTCGCCGCATCGCCATGTGTCCGGCACGGTCTCATGCTTTAGCTCAAGAGCAAGTTGCCCTCTTATTAAATTGACACTTGGCCACATCCACGTGTTTCTCTCCCCCCACCACAAGTAACTCTCCCCCCAACTTGAGGTGTTTTACACTTTCTCAAAGAAAAAAAAATTCCATACTTTAAGTGCAGTTCTGGGCTAAGGTAAAGCCGAAACAAACCTCACCCAAAGTACTAAGGATAGAGGTGAAGTTTCC
>BMAU01004212.1:0-11346 GCA_019973935.1 Trichonephila clavipes | reverse complement strand
GGCATAGAACTGCCAGGGTTAAATCAGCTGTTAAATCGGTCGCCATCTTGAAAGTAATGCCAACTTAAACTTCTATATCCGGAAAAACACTCTGTATATATGTTTTTTTTTTTTGTCCCAGAATTTTTATACAAAATTTTTTTTGTTTCAATGAGCTGTTTAGCTCCTTAAAGTTTATTCCGTGAATTGTGTATTTCTTATTTAATCTATAAGACATACGGCGAAATCAAGAAAATGCGTAGTTAATATTTTATAAAAATAATTTTTGATATATTGTGGTCAGAAATACAAACTTTTTACCTACAAAATAGAGAACATAGCTGAAACTTCTTTAAAAAACATTCGCCAGGTATTTTTCTTCAATTCATCATCATTTGTTGAATTTAGATGATGAGATCTGACTTCGAATTGCATCAAACTTTGTAAATCATTCATTCACAAAATGTGCAAATTATAGCAATACGTTTAATATAATCTTATGAATTCTCAGGTTCTTAATTTAAGAATTAAAATAAATGCATTCATCAAGTGGATATGTAAGCATACTGTTACGACCCGCATGTGCAGAGGGCGCTAGTAGTCCTCTTTGTTTACATTTCGTCAGTATGCCTGTAATACAGCCACGGAGCGGACGTACCTACCGTCCTCAATAAACAAACATTTTTAAAGTACACAGTCCACGCCTTTTGCTTGAGCAGTCAAGTTATACATAACTCAAAGTCTGCTCATAATCCGTTATAGACATTTCTAGAATAACCACACCATTTGTGGTTAAAATCAGAGCTATCGACCTCACCCAGTTTTGTGGTCGGTGTCGTGCCCGAGCCAAAAATCAAAATGGCTCCAAAAGAACTATCAGAACTCACCGTGTTTAACAGAAGGAAAGCACATCTGCTCGGTCAGATCACACGCATTAGAAACTCCTTGGAAAATGTGGATTCACCATTGAATCAAGTTGAAATAAGAACTAAACTCGCATCGCTTTCTGAAATGAAAGCAAAAATAGACAAACGTCGGACCGAAAGCTACAGGGTTCTTTCGGATGAAGAGCTCATGGATTTTGAGGCCAGTTTGGACACGATGGAAGTGGACGCAGATAATTTAGAGGTGAGTCTCAATACCTTACTTGAATCTTCTAATGTGGATACCTCTGAATTATCTGTGAAAAATGATTTTGCTAATTACAATGTGTAACTGCCATCCATTAATTTACCGGAATTTTCGGGACAATATATTGATTGGTTGCAATTTAAATCCCAATTTGTATCATTAATTCATGATAACGCTTGTTTATCAGACTCGTAAAAACTATATTATTTGCAATCTGCCCTGAAATGCCATGCAAAACAATTGAAAACAGTAAACGATTCTTACTCATCTTTATTTGAAGCTTTAGAAGTTAGATACGAAAATAAAAGATTAATTGTAAATAGTCATATTGCTGAACTTTTAAATCCTAACAAAATAAAATTTGAATCTGCTTTTCATCTCAGAAGTTTAATAGATTCAATTCAGAGTCATCTTAGAGGCTTAAAACAACTAGAATTAAAACTTAACGCTTTGTGTGAATCAATGTTAATTTTTGTTATAACTCAACGTCTAGATGATGAATCGCGTAAACAATATGAAATGGAATTACATTCTAATGATTTGCCTAAGTGGGATAATTTTTTAGACTTTTAATAAAAAGGAGCCAAGCCTTAGAAAACGTACAAAGAAATTCTTCGTTGAAAAACAAGAACGAATATTCTCCAAAATTCAGATCATTTGTCGTGAAAACCGATGAAAAAACCTGTCCGTTATGTCCTTTAGAGACACACCCAATTTTTAAGTGTAAAATGTTTCACGAGATGTCTGTTCAAGAAAGAAGCAACAAAGTGAGATCCTTAAACCTATGCTTTAGTTGTCTAGGCCATCACCTTATTAAGAACTGTTTAAAACTGAACAGGAAATGTAGGGTTTGTAATGCGAACCATAATTCTCTTTGCAAAACCAGTGTGCCCCGACCGATATCAGAACCACACCAAAACAGAAACCTCCCCTCTCCACAGAATTCATCAGGGGTCATTTATGACCCGTGTCCCGTCACTGTAATAAAACCTCAAACCGCGAAGTGTCTTTACAATGAGGTTGGGGAGAAATCCATTTTGCTTTCGACCGCAAAGGTCAAAGTTCAGAGTGGCTTGTAATGAACGCGATCCTAGATTCAGGGAGCCAAAAATGCCTTTGTAGCTTGGAAGCGTCAAATTTCCTCGGGTTGGAAAAATACTCTAGGAATTCAACTATTGTAGGCTTGAATGGAGCTTGCATTTCAGTGAGGAAAAGACTTTCCGCTGAAATTTCGAACGGAAGTTCATTTAAAAGAAAACTTAACTTTCTCATAGTCCCTAAAATTACTGGATGCGTTCCTACACAGCCATTGGATTTAACAAAAATAAAATTGCCTCAAAATATAAGATATGCAGATGCGGAATTTAATATTCCCAAATCAATTGATATTCTCCTGAGGTGAAATATTTTATGAATTATTAAAAAGTAAACAAATAAAAATTACATGACAATTCAATAATATTGCAGGACTCCGTATTTGGTTACATTGTAACAGGTTCCATTCAAAACGAACCATCGAACTATATTATTTTTGCAATTTCATCCAAGATCAGGTTGATAGAAATTTAACAAAATTTTGGGATTCAGAAGCAATAGGAATTAAAGCAGAGTCTAGTTGTGACCCAGACGACCAAGCCATGCAACATTTTAAATATTCAGCGTTTCAATAGTGGTCGTTATGAAGTTGGATTTCCTTTGGAAGGCCATACACAAGAGTTAAATGACAATTTTTCCGTAGCAGAAAAAACGTGTTAAATCCTTAACAAGAAGTTTCATTCGTGATCCAACTCTGTACATACAATATTCCGAAATTTTGAAAGAATATGAATCTCAAGGAATAATTGAAAAGGGTTCTAGAAACCGAAAAACCAACTGATAGAGCAGTATTCTATTTACCGCACCAAGCGGTCTTTCGCCAAGAAAGCCTAACTACAAAATGCGCATTGTTTTCGATGCAAGTTCCCATGAAGATGGACAACCATCTCTTAATGACTGTATATGGTCAGGTGGAATTTAAATCCAAACTTATTCCACCTGATAATTTCTTTTCGCTTGAACACGATTGCTATCACCGCAGATATAGAACGTGCATTCTTTCAAATCTCATTACGTGACGAGGGACAGAGATGCAGTTAGATTTTTGTTTCCAGACATTAGATCAAATCAAACAGATCCCTACAAGTTTCAAGTGTATAGATTTAAGCGTGTGATGTTTGGAGTCAACGTAAGCCCCCTTCTGCTCTCCGCAACAATTAAGCATCACATCGAGAATTACGTGAGCAATATCCAGCAGCAACTGAAGTGCTTGACACTTGTTTCTATGTTGATGACGCAATCAGTGGTGCTGATGACATCTCCCAAGCCTTAAAAGTATCAAAGGATGCTGAAACAATCATGAAGAATGCCAGCATGAAATTACGCAAATGGAATTCAAATGATCAAACATTGATGAGAACTTGGGAAAAGGAAGGCCTTGAGACACATCCTCGTCACCCGGACGACAGTTCTAAAATCCCTTCGTCAAAGGTTTTAGGGATACTATGGGATGTTGTCCACGACTATTTTACAATTGATGTTAAAGGACTTCTGCAATTGGACACGTCAAAACCCATCACAAAAAAAAGAATTCTGCCTTCAATCAGCTGGGAAAATATACGATCCAGTTGGGTTCTTGTCACCCTACACAATTAGGCTCAAATGCCTATTACAAGAACTTTGGCTACGGAGTTATCCTGGGATGACGAGCTACCGCCAGATATTCATGCAGTATGGTCACAATGGTGGTTAGAACTTCCATTTTTATCAGAGTTGAAGATTCCGCGAAAGATCCTCGATTCCAGTGGAGATTCAAGGAAGTCCAAAATCCATACCTTTTCCGATGCCAGTCAAAAAAGCATATGAGCAGCCGCTTTCTTGAGAATCAAGCACAATGATAGAGTCAGCGTTGATCTTGTAACATCCAAGAGCCGTGTTGCACCTCTGAAAAGGTTATTCCTGCCTAGATTGAACTGATGAGCGCTCTGCTTGCTGCACGCTTAGCGAAGGAAGTCAAGAAAATCCTAGATCATGTTCAACCAGAGCCTTTTTTTTTCTGGACGGACTCTCAGGTCACCTTACATGGATCAAAGGTCCAAGCCATAGATGGAAACCCTTTGTGTTCTGAACTAGGGTTCGCGAATCCAATCCCCTCACCAATCCTACCTCGTGATTCCACTGTTCCGGCAAGGACAACCCAGCAGAGATCTACTTACTAGAGGAATCAGCGTAGACGCTCTTACAACCAACTCCAAGTGGTGGAATGGATCCTCGTTTCTACTTCAAATTGACTTCCAGACCAAAGGACTAGATGAAGCATGATCCCAGAAAGGGTGTATTTAACGGAAATGAGAAAGAACTCAAATCCAAAAGAGGACATTTTACCTGACATTGACAGTGACTAAAAACAATTTCCTTGAAAACATTATTGATATTTCAAACAACTATGTAAAAATTAATTCGTGTTGTAAGTTTTCTTTTTACAGATTCATACACAACTGCAGAACCAGAATTACAAAGATAAAGGGACCCCTTTACTTTCACAGGGAGGTAAGTCATGCTGAGAACTGGCTGATCCACTCATTGCATGAAAGGGAGTTCTATGAAGAAATGCAAATTGTTGGCAGGTGAGCCTATTCCTATGAAAAGCAAATTAACTCCACTTAATGTTTTTTCTTGAGAGCAACATCATTAGAGTAGGAGGCAGACTGCCAATTCAAATTTAAATGAGAAAGCTAAATTTCCCATGATTTTACCTAGTAGAAACGTTTTAACTGATATTATATTGAGCTATTATCATAAAAATATTTGCATGCAGGACCCCACTCACTTTTCACTCAATTCTGGCCACTGAATGGCAGAAATAACTGTCGTAGAATTATTCATGAATGTGTGAATTGCTTTAAGAACAAGCCCATCACTATGAATCAAATTATGGCTAACCTACCGAGAAATCGTGTAACACCGAATTATCCCTTTAATGTCACGGGCGTTGATTTTGCAGGCCCATTCTTCATTAAGTTTAAAAATCAAAGGAAAGGGGCATTAAATAAAATTTATGTAGTAGTCTATGTATGTTTATGCACAAAAGCAATTCATTTAGATTTTGTGACAGATCTCACATCCCAAGCATTCATTGCAAGTTTAAAACGTTTTTTTGGTAGGAGAGGAAAGTGTGCAAAAATCACCACCGACAACGCTAAAACATTTGTTGGCGCAAATGCCGAAATTAAAAAAATTGTTCAAAATGATTAAATTACCTGATCACACATTAGCAGAATTTTTGACAAATGAATCGATAGAGTGGAACTTTATCCCACCCAGGTCCCCAAACCATGGAAGGCTATGGGAAGCAGGAGTAAAGACATTTAAATTCCCCTTAAAAAGAGTCGTGGGGAACGCACATTTAACTCTCGAAGAGTGCATCACAATACTTTGTGAAATTGAGGCTGTGCTAAATTCCCGACCACTCACTCCCTTGACGTCAAATTTCGATAATTTCGAAACACTGACCCCTGGACACTTCTTAGTAGGTAGACCCCTAACATCCATAGTTGAAGCGCAAATAACTAATATAAACGAGAATCAGTTGTCGAGATGGGAAACAATAAAAAAAAATTACCCAACATATATATAAGCTTTGGAAACGCGGATTATTTGAATAATTTACAAGAACGTCACAAGTGGAAATTTAACAAAAAATAATGTTTCTGTAGGAACCTTAGTTTTAATCAAAGATGAAAATCTCCCTGTAGGAAATGGAGTACCGGAAGAATAACTGAAATTTTTCCTGGCACCGATGGTAAGGTCCGAGTGGTGAACCTGCGTATGCCAAACGGAAATATATTAAAAAGGACAATCAGAAATATTTGTATATTACCTGCATGAATTTTGTTATTAGTAATTATTCTATGTGTATAAATTAACTTCAATCGTATTTAAGTATCATAAAATGTATTGTGTATTTTTCATTTAAGTACTGTAATATTGTGTATTTGCATTTAATATTACGCATGCCTTTTTGCTTTGTAAATATTGTGTATTGTATGTAAGTGTCGTGAATTGCATTATGTATTTGTATTGAAATTTCATTTCAATGGCGGGGACTCTGTTACGACCCGCATGTGCAGAGGGCGCTAGTAGTCCTCTTTGTTTACATTTCGTCAGTATGCCTGTAATACAGCCACGGAGCGGACCTACCTACCGTCCTCAATAAACAAACATTTTTAAAGTATACAGTCCACGCCTTTTGCTTGAGCAGTCAAGTTATACATAACTCAAAGTCTGCTCATAATCCGTTATAGACATTTCTAGAATAACCACACCATTTGTGTTTAAAATCAGAGCTATCGACCTCACCCACATACTAATTTATAAAAAAATGCAAGATAAGCGAGTTACAAATGAAATTTAAATACATTTTTACTGTCATATGTCTAAATCGATTAACTCAAAACAACTTTAAGCTTTTGGTCATTTCTCTATCACAAGTAATGAAACTTACATCGTTAGTATTTCATTTCATCTTTGCCTGTTACCTTTTGGTAGACAAAGTAGAATTTAATGTAAAATGTTCCTTTCCTCTGGAATGAAGATTTTTTTGTTTGTGAAGGAAACAGAACCGTGCTTTAACATTTGAAAACAGAAACAGAATCGATGTATGATACTCAGCCTTCCACAGGACACGTCACAATGTACAATGACACAAGGAATTATGTCTCCCAGTCATTATTATATATAAAGGAGACAAATATTTCTATAAATAAACGTTTAAAAACAGCTTTGTACTTCTGCTCCTTGCATGGTGTAACGTTCTCCTGCCTCACAGCTGCAAGATCAGTTTTCCTATGCAGATAACGTTACTCCTTTGATATCCACATGTGCACCACTAAAATATTGCAGGATCCTTTCATCTGGCATCCCGCCAACAACCGATGACCATGGGGGGAAAATACTCCATCCTTGAACCGAACTTCGAGTGAAATTCGAGGAGTAAGAAGGCAGCGCCTCACCTAAGAGTGCACAGAGAGCTGTATGCATAAAACACTCGAAAAGAGATGTTGATTTTGGCCTTCTCCATCACTAATAATATATTATGTGTTATTGAAAAACGTAATAGTTGGAATAAATTAAATCTAATTATAAATACTGTAATTAACTGCTCTTGGAAATAATAAATCAATAATTTAATATATTTATAAGTCTCAAGCTACTCACAAGGGATAAGTTCGGAAAATAAAAGCAGATTTTCTGGTAGGAATGTTTTAAAAAAAATGTCATGTACATATAAAATGAAATAATGAAAAATAAAAGCTAACCATACAAATATATTACAAAAAGCAGCATTTCCTTATACGGCGAATATACCAAATTTTTTTTAAAATGCAGCTTGAAAGTATAAGGGCGCGTTATACGCTGGTTTTACGGTAAATAATGTTTTATTATAATAATAATATTAAAACAGTTTTGTACGAGTATATAGATATATAATCTAATCTAAGTGACACTAAATATTAAAAAAATATATTCGTTATCACGCTTTTACAAAATAACGGCTCCAATCATAGTCGGATACCTTAATATTAAAATCATAATTTTATGTACATAAGCCGAAATATTTCTTATTTCTTTTCAGAAACTCATACTCTGGAAAGACCTATAACAGCAATCTTGAATACAGAGCAATGGCAAAGAAATTTTTCCCCATAATTTTTCTAGGTGTTAATGCTTTTACTGCCCATTTTGGATACATTTATTTTTTTAAATTTTCCATTATATATGTATCGCTCTTTTCTTCAATGTGTAGCATTGAAAATAGCCATTCGTGCAATGAAATGATATACAGATTGTAATATCAGTTTTTTGTTCAAGGGTAGTTTTCAACGGCAAAGTACACGTTAAAATCTCTTCTTAACACATTTTTACTTAAGTATGTAATAAATTCCTATTTAATTTCATAATATGTTTCTCAATTTTTCAACATTCATTAGTTATAGTTTAATTTTAATTTCAACTATTTTGTAACATTCATTGCGCATTATACCAACTTAGTTTTAAATAAATATTTTAGAGTTTTTAACAGTTAAAAATAATTTTTTTATTAATATGAGTGCATCCTTTCTTTCTGATAGTAGAAAATCACTCCCCTATATAAAAGTAACTTATTTTTTTTTAAAAAAAATGCTAAAATATTCAACTTAAAGATGTATATCTTTATAGTTCCTTAAAAACATAAATAATATGATTATTCCCAGTTTTTCATTTATCAAAAAATAAATAAACCATAAAATCCGGCGTATAACGAGCACCGCCGTATAATGTGCACTTACACTTTCAAGCTGCAATTTTTAACTTTAAGGTATATTCGTTGTATAATACGCATCCCCTTTTTTACGAAAGAATCTGAAATGTACATGCGCAATGTTTTATGTTTTGAAGTAATTTATTCAAAGTATTATTCCAAGTTTTAGTAAAAATTAGAATATTTCTATAACTACAATTCTGTGAACTCATAAGAAATGTCATTTTTTAAAATAAACAGTGCTTCGATATATGTAGAAGCCTTAATTTCTTTCTATGCACATTTTTTTTAATATTTTTAAATCTCATTTTTATATCTGGCGTATAAAACGCGCCTGTAAATTTCGATCTTATTTCTTGTGATAAAAGTGCACGTTCCACACCGAATTTTACTGTATGTACAAAAATAATAATTCTTTTATATCTTTGAACCCAATTGCACAATGCAATTTTCAGAAGCTATTTCCATCCATTGCATTATAATTCCGAAATCAAAACTGCCTTAACTAACGTCTCACAGAAAAATCACATAATACCTTGCGAGCATTCTTTTGATAATAATCATCTAAATAGTAGATATGCAGCCACACACATACACACAGTTTCCAAAGCAAATGAATGAGTAAAAGAAACAAGAACATTAAGTATTTAGAGATAGATTTTGAAAAGAAAACTAGAAATAAATGTACTCAAAACACAAATATATTTTGTTAGACTGGAAAAAAGAAAAAAAATGCTGGTAGAAAATCCAGGCAACAGCTTTTAATGAGAACCTGTAAAGAGGCAGAAAAGAGTTGGAAATATATCTCGTTTCTGGCTCAGTAATGCATTTTTCTCTAAAATTATTCAAATATTACATTTTATATTTATCGCTTGTTCTCAATTTTACTAAAATGCCGGGTTTTTTTCATAAATAACTTGGGAAACTGGATTGCGAAACAGATTTAGAAAAGGTTTAAGATATAGTACTTCCCACCATCCGGTATAGTGGTTAGGTGGCGCTGAGGGCGGTGCCGTAGGGCCTGGGTTCGTACCACGGATAAAGCATGGATGTTTGTCAATGTATAGTGCAGTGTTTCTCAAACTTTGGGGTGCACCTCCCTGGGGGGCACGATAACCCTACGAGAAGGGCACAA
The DNA here is from genome assembly GCA_019973935.1 of Trichonephila clavipes. NCBI lineage: Eukaryota > Metazoa > Arthropoda > Arachnida > Araneae > Nephilidae > Trichonephila > Trichonephila clavipes. The sequence goes on along the minus strand of BMAU01004212.1, from coordinate 1,765 downwards.
GCATATCGAAAATAAAATATTTAAAAATAATTATTTTACTGAAATAGAGATTGAAACAAAATACTTTCAGATATAATAAAAAACACGTTTGCTCTGATATAATTTATAGGCGCGCGAGTGCGATATTAAGTCAACAAAAATACAAACTTTTTCAATACCTAATTATCTATCTTTGATCCTATAACTAAATAAAAAAAAACTTTTTTTTTATTTGCTGTATTCCCATGATGAGAGATTTTTTTACTACGCTTTCTGTCTAAACCTAACATACAACTCTTTCACAGAAAAAACAGATCCCAGACGCAGAATCGAAAAAATTTAGGAACATAAAAAATTCATCAATGTCATTATTTTTGAAATACTGAACATTATAGCTGTAATCTGTTTAACATTCTAAGTTATTAGTACAGTTAGTTATGATCCCTCTCTTATGTGTTTGTTTCTCATTTAGGAAAGTTGTAAGTAATGCATTTCTCTGTTGCGCTTTTTTCCATGCAAAAGAGTTTTATGATATTTGGAAAACCATGGAGAGGACACACACACTTTGAAGTATTACTTGGCCAAGACTTATTTTTACGTGTATGCTATACATATAAAGCATAACGCGAAAAACGTTTTGCACAATTTCATATAATCATAATGAATACACTTTATACCCGGAAGTGGTCGCGCGGGACGCACAGATTACGATATCGTTAATTCTGGCAAAACTGTTTAATTGTTACCAAAGAAAAATTGAAAAGTCCTTCAAAAAGTAGGTAAGTAAACTTTCTCTTAATTAAATTATTCACTGGAATCACAATTTGTATCGTGTACAATAAAATAATTATAAAAAAAAGGATTAGGGTGACTCAATAACCCCGCTCGACCGTATCGATTGCGCGCCTGCTCCCGGGTTAAAACATGTTGAAGTCTTTTCGCTTTAAATATTAAAAATAATACAGTTGTTCTTCATCGGAATTTTATATTAGTGTTCATTAATTAACATGAAATATAAATGCTAATTCTGTGAGGCTTAAAATTACCATTCGCTTAAAACTAATTATAATTTGAGCAACCATTTTATAAAAAATCATTTTACACTTTTCTAAACATTGTCGAGCATTTGGGTTTGCACTCCTTGCAATTCAGCTATTATATCAATAATGTTTTATTTTCTTATTAATGAACTCGTGGAAAGAGCGGGCACTTCAGCCGGTATACTTTAATGTATCAGTGCTGCACAGAGTATTTTATAACTAGTTAATTAATACTAAATTAAGAACAAGCTTAATAAGTATTAACGACTTCCATGGGCTTGTCTTGCAAAGCGAAGTTTTTATAAGGAATTCTTATGATTAGCAATTCACCCTCTGAGTTATTTTTCTATATTTAGCAGATATCTATATTTTGTCTTCTAAGCAGCCACCGCGTTTTGTAATATGTTCAATTTAAAAATTAGAGAAAGGGAAAATAACATAATAATTATTCTATTATTTTATTTATTTATCTTTTTTGCTTAAAAGTAGTATACAAAATTTTATTACGTATGTTACTAATTTGTATGGTTTATAATTAAGATCGCCCTATTGTAGCTTTAGCGTCAAAGTGCATTATTATTGCATTCAGTACACTATTAATGTATAAGGGGGACGATAAAAATTGTGATTGAAAAGGGGAGCCCCAGTATTGAAAGTTTTAGAAGCACTGGTATAGTGCCTTTGAAGAAGGGGTTACTCTAATTAGCCGTAGAGCCGCATGTCATCTCTTGAGGTTGGTGGATGTC
>BMAU01004210.1:0-59583 GCA_019973935.1 Trichonephila clavipes | reverse complement strand
TCGAGTGCCTAGGGCTCTCCAAGCAAGATTTAGCAGACGTTCCCTTGCTGGTGTTGGACTATCTGAAAGTGTATGATGTCATGTGGACCTGGTCTAGCTCTGCTGACCAATAGGGGCGTGCAACAACAACAACAATACTGATAATAGTTTAGCAAAACATATAAAACTTTAGGCAAAGAAATTGTAATTTTAAATAAGGAACTGTGACAAGAGAATAAGGCTGTGTTATTTATAGTTCATTTATTGGATTTTCACAAACATTTAAGTGTCTATGATTCGCTGAAGGTCTTGTTAATTTAAAATGTTTTTTAATGTGATGTCCTAGCAAAATTAACCTGGAGGCTTTGTCGCAGAAATTCTACAAAGAGTGTTAATTCTACAATTGGTGATAAGTGTCGCAGAGATTAGTAACTACATAACCAATTGGTAAGTTGAAACAAAGCTTGTTTGCTCTACTAAGTTACTAACAGATTATTTTTATGGCTTGAGAATAAAAATGAGTAAATTAGCTCGATGTTGTCTCATTATTTGACTATCATTTAAAATCGCGTGGCACACATTTGTTCAATATATAACTATAAGTAACATTTAATCAATTAATAAATGTACATTTTTTGTTGTACTTGTGTGTTATTTCGTCAAATCAAAAGACGTCGCCAAATACCGCGATATACAGACGACATTAGTGTGAAACCGTTCCCGCGTCTGTTCGATCACAGTAATAATAACGATGACACAGTACCCGTTTATCCATTGGGCGCCCAGAGGTCCGGATTTAACCAGAATTTCTGGTTATAAATTTCGATCCTCCAGTGCCAAGAGGAGAGAGCTTGTGGCTCTTCTGCGCCCAGGCCCGAAATGAGCTTAAACCGGCACTGCGATGACGGCATTGAGACAACATTTTGGGAATTGGCGAAACTTGAAGTCGACGGTATAATATGTTAGATCCATAGTTTTTTTTTTTTTTTCAATTTGAAAATAGAGTAAGACATAATGGCAATCATTGAAGCAAAACGATGTTTGCGAAACGAAGCCCCGGTTTCCAACACTTAATGACACATAGAAAATTGGAGCCGCCAACCTGGCGAGTTATTAATAGAGTTGGGGCGCGATTTTTATGCGAATATACGTAAATACCTAGAGTAATTCTGGGTTGTTTATCGCAAAACTCTCCATTCATTTGTTTAATTTTTTTACGAGACCTTGGTAGACTAGTAGTTTACGAGTCGTGCCGTCAGTTTGATTTCTCATTCTACCAGACACCCCCATTTTGTAGCCTGATTTCGATAGAATTAGTGGGCTGCAGTAGCCCATGGTTATGGTATCCCAACCATAGCAGGCATGTCATGAGTTCGATCCCAGTACCACTAAAGACCCGCGTGTAGGGCAGCGATGCACGTTAAATCTGTCGAGAGCTGGAAACGTCCTCCCGTTGGTGTGGTTTGGTAGTTAGGAGAGGGGGTGCCAGCTCAGGTGTCGTCCACGTCACTTTACGACCATGGTTCAAAATTACGTGGTCCGTCACCAAAAGCCCTCGTGTAGCTGAACAGTGCGACGTTAATATTAACTCACTCACTCGATAGAATTAGATTTTTAAGGTTCTTCGTATGTTGTTAAAAAAATGGCACGCAAAATCATAGATTTGTAGAAAGTTGCTACAACATTTGTATTTTATTCCAACGTTGTTAACAAATAGTAGCGTTGTTGTTATTAATGCCACCTGATCGGCAAAGGCCCACGGAATTCATCATGGCAAAGGGGGCGCAGTGACGCCTGACGTTAGCCGTAGCGCTTTGAGCACCGCTTGGGTGACAGAACAATTTAGCTCGTTTTCACCCCAATTTTGAGACCAACACCCTGGGGGGATGGCGTATTTTAGCATAGTATTTATTTTTATCCGTGACACATTTTTTTTCTGGATTAAAATGTATTTAACATTTCCTCATGTGTACCGTAATAACCAAATGAGTTTCCACTTTACTTGTTAAAGAGGACAAAATATTTATGGGTATTTTTCAAATTTTAAGAATGCAGTATTGAGCAGATGTATCAATTACAAACTTTCATGAAAATTGAAATATTTTTCTTGAAAATGTGTTCGGAGTTTTGCTGCTTTTTAACGAAGACGTGGTGTAGATGGTGTTGAAAATCGCGTGTGCCGCAATCCGATGTGAGTTCAAACAGTTAAAAGAGAAGTAATTATTTCTATTTGCACTGTGGCAACGATAATTATTTTTCGATTTATATTTTCATATTCCAACTATTAGCTCACACTCTATTTGTCTTCGTGGAATTTTCAAACCGTTAATAAAATACATTTTTAAATCGCTCAATTGAGCTGAAATTTTATATACATGATTATTTTGGTTGGCAATACAGTAATTTAATTCTAATTATTTAAATTAACTGACTGAAACTGATTATTTAAAAAGAATTGCAGATACAGCCTCGTTTGTTTTCATTATTAGCGACTTAGGTCAAACTTTAAAAGATTGTTTTTCCTTACGTTTTTAAAGCATTCCGTTGAACTGAAATTTTATGTACACGATTCTTTTGGATGACAATATGATACTTTAATGATAATGAATAAAAAATTTATTACCTCTTAATGTTGTGATTCTGTACCATATGTATATACATATTTATATTAATTGTAACTATTTAATAAAAGAAGTAGCTAAAACAAAAATTTTTCTTTGTTGATCGAAGTAGGAAATGGACTTATTATTTTTATATTACTTGTTTATTCAATCAATTGCTGCATGTATCGTTATCTTCTGATTTTATTAGTTTTTGTATTTTAAAGTAGTTTCATTTGTTAATAAAATGCAATAGAAAATTTACCGTGTCCAGTGGCGCACACAAGGGGGAGTTCTAGGGGTTCGGACACCCCCCATAGCCTTTGATTTTTTTATTGTTATAATCTTTTCTATACATGTATATTACGTCAAATTTAATTATGTATTTGTTATTAATAATTAATTTTATTAATGTTAATTATTTGTTCAATAATTAATTTTGTATTGTTTTTGTTCTCGAAAATCGACAAAATCTAAGAATATGTTGGGCGGTGTATTGGAGCATGATACCAAAAAATGGTGGACTTTCGACCCTGGACAACCCCCTGAAATTTTGTGCGCGCTACTTACCGTGTTTACCTTTAGAATTGAACAACAGATCTTGGAATAAGGAAAATATATTACAAAAGATGGATTGATTGATAATTTTAACCCATAAATTTCGGCCCAGAACTACCCGTTTCTTATCGGCTTTCCGTCGAATAATTTAGAAATTAAATAAATGTAGTACTAACTTTCAAAGCACAGGACGAATATTACGACAGATTTCATAATTCTACATGTGCTCACCGAAACTAGTAACTGCTAACTTTAAATTTATGTTTCCGAATCAGAACTTTATTTTTTGTGTCTAATGTATAATTAACTTTATATTTGCTTGGAACCAGACTTAAAATATTCCTTAAAAACAATGATTCTGTGTGAAGCTTTTCCACAATGTAACTCTAGTATTTTGTTCTTGGCTATCAGCGGTTGCATAAATTAATTTTGTCGGTGATTTTCGGGTTTGTGTGTATGTCTTTTACTTTGTACTGGGTCCAAGGATTTGTATCTGTGATAAAAATATTTTGAAACCGGAAAAGAACTATTTATTGACTCAGCTTTTTTTTTTCATTGAAAGGGCGACATGTTAATTTAAACATAAAATTAAACCTTTTTAAATAAAAAATGCACTACTTTACCTTTAGAGAAGGTCAAGAATATTTGTTTCTATATAAATAATGATAATATTTCCTTTCCCATTATCCTTCTTTGAAAATTCAAAAATATCAAATTATAATTCCTAAATTTGAGCGATAAAAATAACTTACTCAGAAAAAATAAAATGGGGTAATATCTTCGCTAGAGCTATTAATACAGCATATTACTTTTCTATAGAGAGTGAGTGAGGGGACTTTTTAACGTCGCACCGTTCAGCTACACGAGGGTTTTTGGCGACTGACCTCGTAATTTTGAAACATGGTCAAGTGACAAGGATGACACCAGAGTTGGCACCTCCCTCTCTAACTACCACACCACACTAACGGGAGGACGTTTGAGCTCTCATTAGATTTAAAGTGCATCATTCCCCTACACGGTGGGTGTTTAGTGGTCATGACATGCCAGCCATGATCCGATACCTTGACCACTGGGCTACCGCAGCCCCTTTCTATGGAGAGAGAGAATTCACAAGAGCTATGTGTGTGTGAGTGCAAACTAACAAAATTTCTTCGCACGGGTTAATTTCTTAAAAATAAAAATATATATTTTTCTCAATATAATAGCTGAAATACAAGGAGAGTATACAACCCGGTACAAAACAATGTATAGATAAATATAAAATAATTTTTTAATGAGTGCATTTATTGTTAATCTATAAAGCCCACGCACTTCGTCCTTTGGGGTTAATTTTTCCAAACTTTCTTTTGTAGCGCATCTCTACCCATGAGGAACGTGACTGTTAAATTTCAAGTCTTTTGGTCGAAAACTGGAATGTTTATCTACAACATTCCTGGGGGTTCGATTCAGGTAAAAACGAAAACCTTCATGGATAGGAGATAGAGGTCTGCTACACCCTTGATCGTATCTGGATTCGTTTATGTTTTTTAGCGGCATGAAGAGCTGGGGGTCATTGGGAAACTGGGTTAAATGTTAACCCTCCGTCCCATGTCATAAGGATAAATGTTTCCTTAGAGTGGATATGAGTGAGATATTTACACTTAAAACATTTTAAAAAATAGAATACACAAAAATATGGAGAAATACAGAGTACATAGTCCTTGGCTGTGGAAAAAGTCCCTTGAAATTTCACAGTTTGCACAGAAAGTTCGATGTAGCAAAGTCCATTAATCATTCACGCGACAGTTCACTGGGAGCCGTGCGAAACTTAACCGGTGGCTCTGGTCATGATGATTGATGGGTGCAGAGGTGTGACGTCATGCAGGCGAAGAATCCAAAGTCCAGGAGTAGTAAATTCCCGTCGTCAGTAGAAGAAGCACTGTTATTGGTCTAAAAGGAAAGTGAGTAAACCTCTCTATTGGTTTTGCAAAGTGCCGCGATCGTTGAAGTGGGGGAGGGGTAACAATGTTAGGATTAGATCTAAGTTAAAAATGAAATTTAAAATGTAAGACTAAGAAAAATTCTTAGTCGCTCGCTCCATCGTAATGATTGAGGAGATTGTTAATTTGCGCAATAATTTGCGACTTTGTGAGTGTCGTCTTAGAAGTGCTTTTGCTGGGGCCGGGTGTTGGTTGTACGGAAACTGTTTGTGAAGATGTCATTATACTTATGTGTTGTACTAGTGTTGAAAGTGCATGAATCGTTTGTTGGAGCGTCTGGGTGATTAAATTAAGGCAATCTGTTTGTGTGTTAGAATTTGAGTCGGTACGATAGTGGGGTGGGTATTTCCTTAGTAATTGGTGTGTCGATTTGAGCAGTCACGAGTGGTGCCATCTGTAGTGTTGTGTCGGAATGATTTGTTTGTTGGGTGACTTGAGCATATGAAATATTGGGCCTGATGAAGTTAGATGATATGAGAGGGTTTGATTTGATGTTGGTGCCTTTTGCGTGGTTTGGGGAAGAGGACATTTGCTGTAATTGGCCATGTGGCCGGGAACTTTGCAGTTAACGCAGAAAGGGGTATCCAACCTCTTAATCTGGCAGTCCCTGGTTTGGTGATTCTCACCGCATTTTTAAGCATTTGGGTGTTAAGTGGCAGTGTTCTGCCGTGTGATTAATTGGTTGCATTGAAAGCATTGGATTACTCCTCTGCTTTCAAAGCCTTCGACAGTTATTGAAAGGTAACCTAGAGTTTTAAGTTTGAAGATATTGTCATTAAACGCGTTTCTTGGGAGTGAAATTGTGAATACCGGTAAAAGTTGTTTATTTATATTTCCTGTTAGTTGGGTGACCTTATTGATAGAGTAGCCCAGATCAAGGAGGTCGGATTGAATTTCGGCCGTTGTGGTTGAGCGGGGAAGGCCCTTGATCACGACTTTGATGGGTCGCTCGTTTTTGGTGAATGTGTAGAAGGGTATTTGAGCACTTCGAGTAGTTGTTTGAAGCGTGTCGTGTTGTGATTGTGTATCCGTGTAAAGTTTTACGTATTTACCGGCGGTTTTGATACGTAAAGTGGGCATTTTTCTGTGAGAGTTTTTAAGTGTGATCGGAGGTCGTCTGTAATCAGTAACATGATGGGGAGGCAGTTTAGGTGATTGATTAGACTGATTGCTTAGTTTTGCGAGGGGTGAAAACGGGTGATTTATTAGTTGAAACTGGGGTTTCTATTGGCTCTTCAATAGTGGTGTTATTTAGTGCACTGAATGCGTTGGTTAGGTTAATCTTAAAGTTTAAGTCGGTGTTAGAATTTGAAGTTGATTTAGTTAATTTACGGGAAGGGGAGTAAAACCTTCGGGATTTTCTTTACGTTTAGTCGAAATCGGTGTATGTGGGGAGAAGGGTCGGGAACGTTAAGTTTAAGTGAATATTTGTCTATTATGTTATGTCGCGAACAGTTGGGGATGCCACAGGGGGTAGAGAGGTGTACTCACTTACCGCACATTGATGGCTTGCGTTGTTCCGTTCCAGGGCAGCTGATTCCATTTGAATGATGGGGTTGGTAGGATCCGTGAGTCCTTTACTGATAGCTCCTTGTAGTACTGTTTGTGAAGTCTCAATGGATATGGATAGCACTTCTATGAGGTTGGCTAATCCTGACTTTTGCAGTGCAGTTGAGCGGGGCCATCCTTCTCTGGCGTTCGGGTCGTGAGGCTTGAGGTGATGCGGGAAGGTTGATTCCATGCCGGCCACTCCGGGTGGCTCTTCCGAGGTAGCAGATTCGCTTCCGTCGCGACTGGTCGTCGATGCATTTTCGAGCGTCGGCATTCGGGTAAAATTTTCGTCTTCTTCGAACCATGATGGAGAGACAGTTGAAAAAGTCAGTAGCAAAGTATTTAGCTAGCAGACGCCAGACTGAAAAATAAAATTTTCAGCCAGCAAACATAACGTGCCGTGGCTTGTCCACAGGAATTCGTCCTCTTATTTGGGGGCTGGGCTTTAGCGGCATGAACATTGTACATTTTCTTTTATAACATGCGGTAAAAACCTGTTTTTGTGCGGTAGATAGGGACCGTATAAAAGCCGCACAAAAAAATTTGCGAAAGTTTGATTAATACTTATGTATATAACTAACAACTTTGTCGACGTACTACAGAATTTTTTTTTTTTTTTTTATACACGGCTGAAAGGACCACATAAAAAAGTCACTCTTAAGAAATCAAAAAATTCAACACAATTTTCTGGATCTGCCCAATTTACGCGATGAATGGTGAAAAACACCATTCAAAAATGTTATTTCCTGTGATATTTGTTTCAGCCATTCTTCAACATATTGGAAACATGTTTGGTTCATCTCTGTGTGAATAGAGATTAACATATAAGTTTTAAAATATTGAAAAGGGAGGACACTTTTCGAGGAAGGACAGAACCTATAAAAGGAGGACTGTCCTTCCTGAAGGAGGACGGTGGTCACCTTACCTATTTTATTATAAGTTGAGGCCACATGTTTTTAATCTTCAAAAATTCAATAAAAATACGATTTTTATGTAATGTTTTTATACATTTATTAGACTCAATATATTGTATATAATACATAAGTGGTCATTTTACATTTCATGTTATTTTTACACTTTAACTATAAATATTTTACATTTTTTATTAAAATTATTGTAAATTCAATTTAACATTACATTTTAGTAGATATTTTACATCGTTTTTCCACAAAAGGCGAGCCATCAGATTTGATTCAAAATATTGAGCTGATACAATTTTAAAATTGATAAATGTTAATGGTTAATCTTGACCTTTTGAATTTTCGCTGTTTAACAAAAGGAAAATAATCGCCCGAATAAATAAGTGCTTCCAAACATAACCATTATTGGCATAACAAACGATAAATTTTAGGAAACCGATTTACTAAGAAATATGTATAAAAATCTAAAATTTCAACTTTCACACATCTTTGCTTCAACAGAGTGGCATTGGATTTCAATTGGTTCTTCTCTCATTGGAAAGTTTTTATCAACAATTTCAATATCGATAGATAGAGGTCAGGTAAAAGTGCGAAATTGTAACTCACAACTTTTAAAATAAAAAAAAATCCTCGATCTATAAATTCCGTTTCTAATAGTTTAATTTAGTAAGCATATTCAGTAAATTTTAGTTTATAGGATTTAATCAACAAATATTGACAGTTTTCAAAATTAGGCAAGTTTTCTTTTTCTATTTATTTTCGTCAAAGTAATAATTTTTAATAGTATCAAATATAGTTGCAACATTATTTTCACCTTGAAGTTTAAAGTTAAGTTGGTTAAGATGATTTGTAATATCAACTGAGAATGCCAGGTCCTTTATGCATTGCCCATCTTTTAATTCAGCACATTCATAATTTTTGTTTCCCAGAAGTTTATCTAATTCAGCTATCTTCTGCATCATATGACCGAGTTTCAAAATTAGGAGTTGCATTGCGTTAGAAGTTTATTGAATTTAGTAGAAATGGCCAGAAAATATTGAATAAGCAAGTTATTGCTTGCGCTAATATTTGGTATTAATAAATGTTTCGATTACACTTTTAGGTTTATTCTTGCATTCAAGGCTATTAAAGCTCTTAAAAGAAACAAAACAAAACAACAGCAACAAAAAACTCTGATATTTTTCTTGACAACATGCCAAAAAAAAATTTAGTTTTTTATTTTTCTAATTTTATCTCTTCCTTTATAAAATTACCATTGCCTTATTATATCTCCTGTACTAATAGGCATATACTACACCTGTGATCTGTCAACAATTCGTTTAAAAAACTTCTTTGGATTATAACTTTAGAATATTTTAACTCTGATGGTGTTACGAACGCTTGAACTCTACTCGATTGATTGATTGATTGATTGATTGAATATTAACGTCGCACTGTTCAGCAACACGAGGGCTTTTGGCGACGGACCACGTAATTTTGAACCATGGTCAAGTGACGTGGACGACACCTGAGCTGGCACCCCCTCTCCTAACTACCACACCACACCAACGGGAGGACGTTTCAGCTCTCGACAGATTTAACGTGCATCGCTGCCCTACACGGCGGGTCTTTAGTGGTACTGGGCTCGAACCTGTGACAAAGCAAGCCACAGTCCGATACCTATACCACTCGGCTACCGCGGCCACACTCGATTGATTGATTGAAAGGCTGAAGGGGATGTAGAGCAACACAGACAACGATCCCTCAGAAAACAAAAACAAAAAAAGAGAACAAAAAAAAATGGTAAGAAAAAGCCCCCTCCCCCAATAGATAAGTAGATACTAAAAAATTTCATTCCCTTTAAAAAGGCTCTGAAGGTTAATTTGTTATTCATTGCTTTTTCCCAAACATCTCTAAACGTGATAGTGGAATGTGGATCATTACGGAGAATAAGCCAGAGATTATTACGATGTCTTGTGTATCTGCTACAGTTTTATATATGATGTGATCCAAATCATTTATGCAATTGCATGTAATACACATTGCATTATCCTGTAAATTAAATTCATTCACTGAATCATTTTACTGAAGATTCGAGTGCTCAAGATTTCTTCTCTTCGATTCTCTGTCCACTTTGAAATGAGGCCAATATTTCCCAATTTTTCAAAATATTTGCTTGAATAAAAGTTTTCATTGATTTTTCGAACTCTATTTCGATATGTATTTTTATGAATGTTTTCTGAGGTAATCCAGTCAATATAAATATTGGACTCCGTGACCGATCTTGCGAGTATATCCGCCTGCTCATTCCAAACAATTTTCGAATGTCCCGGAATCCAAAGCAGAATCAACTGATTAACTGAGAACTATAGTTAGATAGATGTAAATTTTGTTAGAAAGTCTCTTTACTCAAAATGCATTTCGGCATGAACTCTTTTAATGACTTGTCAATCTTTCTCAATCACTGCCCCGTATAATTTTACGCATGAAGGGTATTAAAGAAACCGTCCTCGTGCTGATTTGCTTGGGACAAGCTGTAAGCGAGATGAAATTACTCTTGCTAGATTTCGCAGTGGACATACTGAAGCTCAACGGCAGGTAACGGGTCTTAAAATTTACCATCCTTATCCGAATTGCAACGTGATTCAAGCCACTCCAGTCCACATCTTTGCTTGTATTGGTTGCCATAAGATTCAGCTGCTTTCAAGTCCTGCAACAGCTCTTCATTGTTAAAAAACGCACGGGTTTATGGGGAGGTGATCTAGATGTTTCTGTCGATCATGTAGGATAAGAAACAACAACATAATTTTTTATAACCTGCTATATGTTTTTAAAAATTATTCTTCTACTAATTTATTACGCTTATACAACGTAAGGTCGTGAGCAATCAAAATTACTTCATTACTTGGTAGCGAGAGGGCTCATACAGCTTCTTATCAAAAGGCATTTTATTCCAAAGTAATTAATCAAAATGTTGTATTCTTTAGCAAATTGTTATTTTTCACAGCCTTTCGCTGGAGATAAGTTCCAGTCCAGTTTAAGGTTAAAGATCTTGAAATGATCGGCTCCCAGGTGCGGCTGCCCTACAACCTATTTCGCGTGTGTTCGAAGAAGAGCTGATCAAGAAGATGCTTCAGAAGATCAATCTCAGATCCAGATCAACTTGCGAGACGACCCTTTAAACCTCCGGCCTCTTTCACGCCCCCAGTAATCTTTGATTGGTGAGTGTAGTGCATCTGCACACGGCCCTCCTCGTCTTCGTCCCAACTCCATTGGTTCTTTGAGACAATATGCCAGCGTGACTGAAATCAACTCCGTCACCGAGCCTCGTATACCATATGGAGGATCTATAAATCGACCCGTCGCTTTGACACTGAGGATACCCTCCAGGGATGTCTTAAAAACAACAGGTCGACATTCCTTTTCATTGAAACAGTTCGTGGTCCCAACAATGGATACTGTTAACAAGAGTCCCCTTTTGTAGATCGTGGTGTTCGAACGTTATCTGGTCGGAGAGGGAAGAATTGTGAGCTTTTAATATAGCCGCCTTCAGAATGGGATAACATCTGTTTTTCTCCCAGGCATGAGGGAAGAATACACGATCTCTTTTGGAAGAATACAATGTCTCATTTGAGTATTCCGTTCACCCTTGTTCAGCAAACTTGGCAGGGATTGTGGGGTAGTCTTCGTCTTATGAGCCGGCGCTACAACACAGTAATACCTCGACTTACGTGAACCCGGAGTTACGCGATTTTCAAATCTCGTCGATTCGTCTGAGCGCTACACAATTTGATTACTTCCTTCCCTCTTCCTGAAAACGATGTACATGTTTGGATGTGTCGCGTGAAATCAGAGCTGAACCGTAATAATTTATTTTGTGTTATTTATTTCTTATCTACGAAGTGTGTGTTGTTATATTACATGCTATAAATATTACATCGTATTTTTTTATAAATATTATATCTACTCAGATTTGAGAGATGGCTGTGTCATTCAAACGAAGTAGAACTGATTCTTTTGCTCCAAACAAGAAAAGAAAACTTTTATCTATAGAATGTAAGCTTAAAAATTATTTAAGACTTCGATACAAAAATAAAAAATTGTGAATTAGCAAATAAGTTGTCGCGTTCTTGTCAGGCAAATCAATTTAGAAGTCGATTCCACAGTCAGGAGCTGACAATTGATGAGCTCATAGAAATGCATGAGCAAGAGCAATACAGTAAAGAACAGATTCAGTTCAATTAGAAGTTCGTATGACGGTTAGGAATTTGACAGAAAGCCTCAATTTAATTAAAAAATTAATATATATATAATTAAAATAAATTCCTACGTAGGTCAACAAAGAAAATTTTTATTTTGGTTACTTTTTTATTAAATAATTACAATTGTAACGAATGGTAAAAAGATGGACAATAGTGTGCACACTTTTGGCCGTGTGAACCCCCAATAAGTCAGCCTGCCAGCTCAGTGAAGAGAGCACATACCAATGTTTGCGCACGCAAACCTCTCGTTATTTCTTCAGTATTAATTGTTTTTATATAATTGTAACTGTGCTCAATTGAATTTAGAATTGAAAATTTGAATTTAGAAATGACAAATTAAAGTTGATTTGAGCTAACCGCCGTAGAGATTATTGAGTGTAGTTTTACAATTGACGCCCGATCGTTGGGCTGAGGATCCATTGGATCATTTTTAAATTACAAAATTAAATTACGATATTACAAGATTGAAAGAAAGATAGTGTCAAAAAATAAATCGCTCATCGAAAAGCTTGGGAAAATATGGCCTGGCTACAAATGGCGTCAATGAATGCTAAGATTATGCAACTAATCTAAAATATATATATAGATAACAGAATCACAATATTAAGTGGCAAAACAGAAAAAGGATTTCCCTTGCAATTTTCCATTTTTCTTTTTGTATATGGTGGGGAACTATTATTATTTTTTTTGTTAATATTTATTCATTACTTAAATTTAATTATTCTAATAAACTAGTGTAGTAAAAAATCACATTCTCAGAAATTAGACCAACCTAGGTGGGATACAAACCCACGACCTTTGGATTAGAGGTCCAATGCGCTACAAGGACACAATGAGCGATTTTCCTTTTTACATATGTTGTTGGACTATTATTTTTGTTTGATACCATTTATTCGTTAATTAAATTAAATTGATGAGTTAATATTTGAAAAAACTATCAAAATCAAGTACAAGGACATCCATTACGAGTTTAAAAAAATGTATTTGAACTTGAGTGGATGAATAAAAAGTATTTCATTAACGATTAAAAAATTGAGCAAGATATACATATTAATAAATATATATATATATAGGGAGAGTGCGAACTAATATTAGATGAATAGAAAAAGGATTACAAATTAAAAAAAAATAGGGACACTAACGAAGGGTGTAGTTTTCCAACAAATCAGGAATAAAAAAGATTATCAGTAGATTTCGCTGGAGGAAAAAATAAATACAAGTCTTTATGTAGGCAGAACTTTTTGTTAGATTTTATGAAAATTTCTGCGTCAAAATAACTTCGGCTTGCGAGTTGTGGGTATCTAAGATTTTACTAAACATTTTCTTTTTTTTTTAAATTATTACTTCCATTTTCGACCCAACTAAGAACGATTTAGATGTATATTTAGGTGAAATTATACCACGACTTACTCCGTTATCACTTTCCCCCTATCGCGTAAGTTTTTGGTATTATACTGTCATTTACTTATAAAATATTCTTAAAAATATTCTTTTGCAATCTTCACATATTTTGTCAACGCCAATACTCAATATCATCTTTTTTAACACAAGGACATTTCCTCCAAAAGTTTTAAGGAGCAAAAAACGAAGGCTAATAACGAACTGTACTTAAGGCAACGGAGCAATATAAATATATATATATAGTAAAAAGGTAAAAACCAACCCAAAATAAAAATAATGGAAGGAAAAATGTTTGCGCGGTTAGATATTCTCACCCATGGCCAAAAAATTCACTAACCTTCCACTCACCTCACACATCGAGGTGTCAAGTTGATGTATGGCGCGCTACTGAGTGTCATCAATATCCTCCGATGGAACATCCTTTAATTTATTATCTCTTCTCCCCGAACGGTTTTGTCATTAAGGGAAAAAAATTCTCCATAGACCTATTATTTCTTTGGTTCCAGCCAGAATTCGTCGCCGTTGGCGTAAGGGGAAAATATCGCTAGAAATAATTATAACATCATTGTGTTCCAAAAGATCATCAAAAAAATGGAATGTTTGCTGATATCGTTGTAAATAAACTCACGTTAGAGGATATGCTATGGGATATCTTTTACTTTGTGATTAGATTTCTTTAACATAAAAAGTTGGAACATTCTGTTAATTAATGTTTCATGTAAAAACATCGAGTTCTTTTATCTAAAGTTCCTTATGTTCCATGAAGCCAGCGGTTCTTAAACTCGATTGCAATGTATCCCATATGTATCAGCCCATTCAATTTCCCATATGTATCAGCCCGACATCGCAAACCCCCAGATTTTGGACCCCCCCTACTCCCAACATATGGCTGAGTAATTTAAAAATTCCTGTATAATCCTAGGCTGCCTCTGCTTTTATACATACTTTTTTTTAACACTTCTTTTCAATTGCTACTATTAGCTCACTCTTTCTCTAAATATATTCATTTATATATGGGATGATATATTATATATATCATCCCATATCTTGCTCAAATTTTCAATCGTTCATAAAATACTTTCTATTCGTCCAATCACACACACACACACAAGTTCAAATAAGCATTTAAACTTGTAGTGGATGATACTTGTTGTTAATACAATTATTTCAATTATTAAGTCATTAGTTTAATTTAATTTCATTAATTACTGGTTTTCGACGCCAACTTAGATTCGTCTTCAGTGCTGTAACAATATAACTGTTAAAACAATGACAAAAGTTGGCGTTGAAAACCGATTTTTTTCAGCCAAACCGGGTGTGCATTGTTACAACAATGCAGACAAATCATACTCTTTTTATTCAATTCCTACTATTTTTAGTTCACACTCTCTCCCTGTATATATATATATACTATATATATGTATATCGTTCAAATTTTCAATCTTTAATAAAATACTTTCATTCATCCATTCAAAGTAGGAATTGACTTAATTTTTTTTTATCTATTACTTGTTTTCTTTAAGAAAACGGTAAATATCTAATTAAAAAATATTACATTTTAGAGTAATGGCTATGTACTTCCAACTATAAAAAACAAAAAACTATTAATATTCTTAATCGAAATACAGTTCCTAGTAGAGGTTTTCAATGGGGACAATCTAGTGATCTAGTCAAGAATGGCACAACTTTCAATTTTTCCTCAAGGTCTTTCAATGTCTGTAAAAGAGAGAAATCTTGACATTAAATGCCACCCCTTTGAGGATCCCCTAAAAAGGCGCTAGGAACCCCCTCCCGGTAGTCTTCGGACCACAGTTTAAGAACCGCTGCATTCAGCAATAAGAGACTTCAGCATTAAGATCAAAATCCTCCTGTGACAAAATTGATGAACTGTATATAAACCGAGATTTTAAATTAATTTTTTTTTTATTTTTTTAAAAACGGAAAATTGGAAAGGCGAATTTCCTCCCCTTCTTTTTAAAATTTTCCTTTAGCCCCACACAAGCAATTCCAATCTTTTTACTTAATAGGTGTTTTGAATAGAACGTTTATTTGGAAAGAACCAAAAATCACATAAATCCTTCAAAGTTTGTGTCAGAATCCAAGTTTCCGAATAGTTCGTAAAACTCACCTGAACGTTTGGAATGTTTGAATGTATATAATAATTATACAGCCAAGTTTTTCTTCAGGGAATGTGAAGCGTAGGTCGATGATCACGTACCGTATAGGAATTTCTCTTTCCGCTCATTTTCCAAACAAATAAAACAATAGCTCAGAAATTATGTCCAGCACAGATATACATATACGTTGTACAAGGGAGCAAATTAATGAAAAAAAATATGGGCTTCAAACAGGGTTACTAGAAATAAAATTATCGTCGTTGGCGCATGGCGTATTACTTTACAGCAATTTAATTATAAAGTATTTTACACTTTTTACCCGACTAGATAAGTTTATATTCGGAATTATACGGTACTTTTAATTGTTATTTAAAAAATTATTCAGTCTAGAGCAGTGATTCCCAAAGTTGTCTATATAGACCCCCAGAGGTCTATGACGACCTTCAAAGGTCCATGTCTGTTAAAAAATAATTTGGGGGTCCATGAGGTATAAATGGGGTCTACGATAGTGGTTCTCATTAAACCAGATCGTGACTTTAATTTTAAAAGGAAATTTAATCAAGTGGAAACTAGACATACCTATTTAACAGATTTATTTACAAAATTTAATGAGGCTAATTTGCAGTTACAAGGTGACAGCATAAATTTTATTAAAACAAGGACCACATTTCAGCCTTTCTTGCCGGAATTAAGCTAAAGGAGTATGATTTTGGACGCCGCAAATTTTCCCAGTTATTGAATTGTCACATACATTCTGCCAGGAAAAAGACGTTATAACCTACGTTCAACATTTAAGTGCCCTTTTTTAGATTTTGAAACTCGGTTTGAGAATGTTTTGACTATCGTAATACCACAGTAGACAATGAATTCATATGGTCACTTTGATAAAAAAAGATGTCAGATTACAAGAATTAGGCACTAGGAATAGGCACTAAAGAAGATAGATCTTAAGGTATCTGACTACGTTCGGAACCGTAAATTTTGCAAAAGCGGATAAATGTATAATATTTATGATATTTAGTGTCACTTAGATTAAAAAATGTATATAAAATGGTTTTAAGAATATTATTAAAGTAAAAAATTATTTAAGTACTATATTTTGACAAAAAGGAATATAAAATGACCAATTTTCAAAATATTCTCTTTTGAAAAAAAAATGCTTCTATTGTAATAATATTTTGCTTGTATATAGCTCAGATCTCTGTTCAGAGGCTCGACTAGAATTTTTTGAAATATATACACTCAGGAACATTGAAAATAGCGGCCCAAGAAGAAAGCATCGGATTGAAATGAAATTTAATACACATAATAACTCAGTTGAGAGATTCACTTGAACTCAAAAACAAGACAATTAAGCGAATACAGGGTGTGCAACGACACAAATACTGGGCAACTTTAATAGCGCGTTAGACCACGTCCAGCTGCAATACATGCCACCACACAGTCCGGCATTGAGTTGATTAGACACTTTATGTTGTCCTGAGGCAGATGGGCCCACAAATCTTGAACAGTCAACTCTAAATCATGTACAGAGAGACACGATGGCATCTGCCGTTTTAGCTGATCCCACACGGGCTCTACAGGGGGGACAAATCGGGGGAGCGGCCGGCCATGGAAGAGTCTGAAAATGACGTAGAATGTCTTGACCAAATCTTGCTGTATGCGGAGGAGCATTATCTTGCTGGAAAATTGCCACTGGGAGACCATTTAGGAAATGTCCTACATGGGGTCGAAGAATATCATCAACGTAATGTTGGCCCATTAAGGTTCCACGCATCACAATTAAAGTGGACCGGCTATCATAGGCTATATGCTCTCAGACCATTACACCAGCTATGCGGGCAAATGTGACGTAGAACAGTGTGTGGGGAATTGTACCGCTCACCAGGGTGCCTCCACACCCGTACACGGTTATCACCTGTCCCCAAAACAAACCGGGATTCATCACTAAACACAACCTTTTGCCAATCTGTGACATTCCACATTGATCTGGCTTGGCACCACTGTAGACGCCAGTTGCCGATGTTCCGGTGTTAAAAGGAATTCTGCACGGAAAGGGCGCTTAGATTTAAGATTTGCTTCTGCAAGGTGTGTGGAAATTGTTTGTGGAACAATTGCTACGCCTACCTCTGCTCGTATCGTTTAACGAGTCACTGTGGGTCCCACAAGTGCTTGCCGCACGATCCTTCGATCCCTCTCCTCGTGGTCTTCCTGGTTGCTCCAGACCCGGTTTTCCGCGCGTGGGTACCTTCTCGTGTCCACTGCTCCCAACAATTTCTAACGGCACACTCGAACGATACACCTGGCCAGCAACACGGCGCGTCGACCAGCTTGCAGTTTTCATCCCGATGATTACGCCTCTCCCTCTAACTCTCTTAACTGTGAGAAATGTCTTCTAGCACGTTTACCCGTATTTCGCTTACCAAAGTCTTCCTACAATCGGCGGGTAATCGTCACGTTTATGAATCTTCAATTTGCGCTGGTTTATACAGCACCCTCTTCCCTGATTGTAGCGTCACCTCGGCGTGTATGAGCATGCGTATTGGCACAAAACTTGGATCATTTGCATATCTCATTACGCTGTACTTATTTAAAGTTTCGCGATTGTACTTAGCTTCCTTCTTGGGTCGCTATTTTCATTGTTCCTGAGTGTAACTTAGAAGTGAAGTTTCCCAAGTTTTACGACAACAGAGGGTAGAAGTTTTAATAAAAAAACGCCGATAATTATTTCAATTTATTGTAACTCTGAAAATAATGTGAATTTTGCAAAAAAAATATAGTCCAGACTCTCTTGAGAAGTCTTTACTTTATATAAGCAAATTATTATTTTGGAAGCATTTTTTATAAAAGGAGAACATTTTGAAAAAGGTTATTCTAAGTTAATTTTTGCCTAAATATTGTATTTGAATAAATATTTTTTGTCAAAATGTGTCCCTTAAAACAATTTTATACATATATTCTAATCTAAGTGACACTAAATATCATGAAAGCTATCCATTTATGCGCTTTTTAAAAACCACGGTTCCGAACGTGGTCGGATACCTTACAGTAAAAGTTTAATTAAAAGTTAATTAATTAACATGTGTTTTCTTAAGTTTTAAACACTATACTTCACTACAGTTAAAAACCTAAATCTTTTTAAAAGTAGGTAGCTCTATACCTGTTGTCAAAAACACATATAAATTGATGAATTTGCAAAAATTTAATATTAGGTAATTAGGGTCTATACCCCCAAACCGAAAAACCTGTCAAGGGGTCTTTGAGGCAAAAAAGTTTTGGAACATCTGGTCAGGAGTACTGTTATTATCGAGATTAAAAAGTTAGTAAATAACTTAAATTGCTATGATTAGGCATTAATTGTATACATTTCATTTTTGCGTAATCATTTTCCTCTTTTGTTAATAAACTACTTTAAAAGTATTTAAAGTATCAATTGTTACTGTCATTGATTAGAGAATTTTATCATGCAATAAATAATTCAAGAGAATAAGAAATAAAATTACATTTATTAAGAAAGCTTTCTTTTGTAGCTGCATCATAAAGCATCTTTTATCAATGATATTTTTAAAATTTAAACAATAAACACAATTAGTTTCATGAAAATGAATATTGATCCCAGGTAACTCCAAATGAAAACGGAATAATCGAAACGAAATTACGCTTTTACTAAAAATGTAGATTTAAGGAAGAAAATAACAAAGCTATTGAAATAATTTGAGACATCATTTCACGCAATTTGAAGCACAATTGATTGATTTAGTTTATAATATCTAATAAAGACTCCGTTCTATTTTATTGGAGGAAGTATAAAGCAGTTTTGATAGCAATGTTTGACGATAAATTGAATTTTTAAAGAGAAGTGAAATGAACAAAGACTTTATTTGCTTGAATAAATATAATTTCTGAAGATGGAATTTTACATATTTTTACGCTTCTCTTCGAAGAATGAACAGTCTTTTTGTGAAGCTTTTTGAGTGGAAGTGAATAAGAATAAAAATTGAAACTTATTGAATATTATTTCTAGAACTAAATGAGTCAAACATGTATTGTGTGGGATTTTTTATCATCCTAGGAACGAATACTAGGAACGATACTAAGTTTCCGTGATAGAAGACACTGTTGATCGTGTGCGTGATTCTTTTTGTCGGAGTTTTGATAAGTCTATTAGGCAAGCCAATAACGAAAATTTCATTCTGTTCAAACAATGATTTACAATTCGTTAACCAAAGTAAGCACTGCATCTTTTACTGCGACATCTCTGCATCTTTACTAATCGATTCAGCATAAAAGTGTATCGTTTGCTATTGTCGAATAATGCGCGCACGTGCGGCCTATCAGACTAGACCCAAAAAATCTCGGAGGATTTTCCAATCCATGGATCAACAGCTTATTACATTCTGATGGATAGTTCCGTAATAATAAGCCATAACTTTGGATACTTAAAGATCAGACATCCTGTATAACTGCTGACTTTATACGTGAAATGTACAAATGCACGAAGTACAAAAATATATAACTTTTTTTTTCATGACTGCCTTCTTTATTTCTATTTATATTTTTCGCTGAAATTAGCAACATTTAAAGAACACCGCAAAAATTATTTTAAAACCACTGTGAAAATATTCTCTGGGAAAGTCATATTTATTCTTATGAAGTTGTAATCGTCTTTTTATTACAAACAATAATATTCTACGCATAAACATAGTATTACGATTTGTACACTGGTTTGCAGAACTTGAGCAATAATGTAAATTTTAAGTAGATAATTATGAAATTACAGAAAAAGGGTTTTAGCAATCAGTACAGTGAACACGCAATTCAGTAGAAAGGTGATGCGTATACAAATATCTGGAACAAAACGTCGTAGGGGACGTGAGCACTCGCAAAACACGTGTGGGCTGGAAGAATGGAGGCGCAATTAAAGACATTCGCTCCAAGTGCAAATGAATTCTTTCATTCTAGGTGAAAAAATATCACCTAGACGACTGATAAGAAAGCTGGAGGAGGGGTGCAGTCTGACTAGTGTAGCCGAAAAGTTCGGCATCAACAAATGTGTCGTTTCGCGAGCTTGGAGAGCCTTCCAAACTATAGGTACAGCTGTTAGAAAGGTTGGTGGGGGCCATCCTAGGAAAACAACTGCAATGGATGACGTATATATTGTCTTGTAAGTTAAAAGAGCCCGATACCAGTCAGCAAGAGCCTTTGCTCAACAAGTGTGTACAGCAACAGGACAACCAATTTTGCGCCTTCACAAAGGAGGCCTATTCGCAAGCCATCCTGAACGCTGCATTCCTGTGAAAGTTGACCTTTGGCGGTACCGTTTAGGGTAATGTGATGAGAACTAAAACTGGATAGCTCATCAATAAAGTCATGTCCTCTTTACGGATGAGATTCGTTTCAGTGTCACAAGCGATTCTCAATGCCAGTTGATTTGGAGAGAGATGGGAACACGGTTTCATCCGAGACCGTTAAAGTGGTCCTGGAGTTATCGTCTGGAGAGGCATTATGCTGAACGGATGGATTGAGCTCCACGTTTCCGACAGAGGTTCTGTAATCGGAGATCGCTATTGTAAGGAAGTGATCCTTCCCCATGTGCGTCTGTTCCAAGATGCTATTTGAACAGATTTTGTTTTTATAGATGACAATGCATAGCCACACTGGACTGTTGATGTTCAGCAGCTCCTGGAAAGTAAAGATGTCACTCAAATATATTTCCCAGCGCTCTCCCCTGATTTCAATCCCATAGAACAGATGCTAATTGAGGAATGGGCTCTCTTACCTCAAGAACTGTTGGACACTCTGGTCAATCCCATAAAACATGCATGGGATACTTTGGGGAGATGCCTTGAGACACGATTGCATACTCCATCCAATAACTGAAACAGATGCTGATTGAGGAATGGGATCTCTTATCTCAAGAGCTGTTGGACAGTTTGGTGTTGAGTATGAAGAAACGGTGCGAATTAACATTGCAGTATATCCCATACTAAGGAACATCTGCTTGTTGTTCTTTCTCTGTATTCATTTTTGTGCTACTGCGTTTTCGTTATTGTTTGCGTACAAAATACTGTCTCTCATTTCTGAATTTCATACCTCCCAGATGATTTCTCGAGGAGTATGGCAAAAAAGAAATAAACAAACGAACACCTGTTGCTTTAGTTTTGCACACCAGTTTATGTGTATTGTCATCTCAGAAATTCTAGTGCAACACTACTTTAGCTAAAATGGAGTAATTGATTTAGTTACTTCAGTTAAAAACTTGATTTAAAAAGTTTTTACAACAAATAATACGGCAAAATAAAAATAATAATTTGTATGTGAATATCAAAGCAGTTTCAGTGCAATTTTCTGAATTGAAACATAAAGCTTAATTCTCTATGAAATCACTTTCGTATGTAACACACTCATCAACACCGGATATTTTTCAATGGAAATTGTCTCAGTCTCAAGAAGCGGTGGCCGCAGCATGACCCAGGGCAATGGCGAGCCGTCATCAGATAGTGCAATCACGGTCGGCTGTCGATTTTTAATTATCCTCGTGTCAAGATTTGTAGTCCGCCGAGGTCGGAGGGCAGGAAATTAGGTTTTTATTAGATTACGGATGGGCCCGCCTTCTTTTCAGCGGCCGCGCGCCGAAGGCTGAGGAAAACTACAAGGACACGACCCTCCCCTTTTTCGCGTCTCGCGGGAGGGACGGACGATAATAGATTTCGAAACGCCGTCGTCCATCGCACGAGAAGAAAATTCTTATTTTTATAAAGAAACACTGCAAAAAGAGAGATTACGACTGAATATACTGTGATAAGAAGTACAATGGAGACCTTTAGAATGAGAGATATAAAACTCA
This sequence comes from Trichonephila clavipes, assembly GCA_019973935.1. Taxonomy (NCBI): domain Eukaryota; kingdom Metazoa; phylum Arthropoda; class Arachnida; order Araneae; family Nephilidae; genus Trichonephila; species Trichonephila clavipes. Next base: position 37,390 of record BMAU01004210.1, on the reverse strand, counting down.
TAACGATTAAATGACGAACATTACTTTTTTAAAGAGTACATTTCAAAGAGAGCCTCCCCTTGTGTTCGCCACTAATTTGTCAAAACGGTAGCGCAGTTTAACCCTTTCATGACTAAGAGTCACATTTTCCTCCATTTTAAAATTGGTGACTGTTGCATTAAATAATATAACCTTATCCGCAATTTTTATGCAAAACTTCAAAACAGAACGAATGCCGAAAGCAGGAACGCTTTTCCGCTTAGGCACGTGCCTAGGGCGCAAAAGATTTGAGGAGATAAAAAAAATTGGAGTACAAAAAAAAAAGAGAAAAAATTAAAATTACAGCGAACGTACCACCACCTAGCGGTTCGTAAGAGAAGCATTTCTGCTCTCGAGATAGATAGACTAAGATCCACTATATAAAAAATGAAAAGCTTAACAATTTGATGTTGTATGTGCTCAAAAATTATATTGCAATAGAAATTGATTACAATAGTGTTATTAATGATTTTCTAGAAAAAATCATTCGTTTTCGAAGAAAACCTTCTGGTTGTACAAGTACAATGACAGTCACTCAACAAAGAATAAGGATGTCGAAAAGTAAAAGGTAGTAAAGCGATAAGCGATGAAAAGATGATAATTAACAAGTTGAAAACAGTTCATACAATAATGTATACTCTATACTGTTATTGCAAACGATTTCATTAATTGACTGTACTAATTTATACAAAAAAGGTTGGTGGTTCGTGATGCCGTAAATTAAGAAATGAACAAGAGTGGCCAAACCATACCACTACTTTTTTCCTACGATTGTCAGTCAGGACACGGCGAGTCCGCAGGTGGTGGATAACGGAAAAACTAACCAAAACCCCAAAACAAAGACAAGTAAAAAAGTAAGAGAGTTAAGGTATATCTGACTACGTTCGGAACCCTGTTTTTAAAAGAGCATAAATGGATAATTTTCATGATATTTAGTGTCACATAGATTAGAATACATGTATAAAACAGTTTTAAGAATATTATGATGAAAAAAAAAATTTATTTAAATACAATATTTTTGCAAAAAAATTAACTTAGAATAATCTTTTTCAAAACGTTCTCCTTTTATAAAAATGCTTTTATAATAATAATATTTTGCTTATATAAAGTAAAAACTTCTCTCCATAGAGTCTGAACTAGGATTTTGGAAAAATTCGCATTATTGTTTCAGTTACCACCAATTGAAATAATTATCGGCGTTTTTTCTTAAAATTCCTCCCCCTCTCCGTTGTAGTAAAATATGGATATATATCCACTTCTAAGTTATATGTTTCAAAATTCTAGTTCAGCCTCTCTGTACAGAGGTTTGCACTACACTGGTGTGCAAAAATTAAGGACGAGACGGTTTTTTTTTCAATATAACTTTGTACAAAAAGCTTTCGAAATCAACACATTTAATACCGTAAGATCCCCAATACGTAAGGACATGTGTAATGTAAGCAACACTTACTAAAAGAGAAATCAGAGGGATAAAAAGAAGCTTGATTAAAAAGTAGCATGGAGCGCAATGCGACTGAAGGCCGAAACATCCCTGTGATGGGTGTCCAGCAAGAAACATCCGGTCTTTAGTAGGGATATGATCTCCCCTGACGGCTAGGCAGGTTTCACAGCGTCTGCCCATGCTGAGAATGAGGGTGTCAATGAGTTGTTGAGGCATTGCTACCCATTCGTCTTGCAGCGCCAATCGAAGCTCCCGAATCGTTATTGGTGGTAAGGTACGAGCTGCCAAGCGTCTGCCTAGAAAATCCCATACATGCTCGATGGGATTGAGGATCGAGATCGTGCTGGCCGGAGATCGTGCCGGCCAATCCATACGTTCAATATCCTCACTCTCTAAGAGCTGTTCGGCAGCTACTGTGCGATGACATGGTGCATTGTCGTCCATGAAAAGGAACTGCAGACCCATAGCGCCTCTAAAAAGACGCACATATGGAAGAAGAATCTCGTTACAATAACTGGTTCCGTTGACTGAACCTGCGTCGACGATGTGAAGGTCTGTACGACTACCAAGCATGATGCCTCCCCAAACGAGAACACCGCGACCTCCATACCTGTCCCTTTCAATGATGTTCGAGGGATGATTGCGGCTTCCCCGCTCTCTCCAGATGAGTATGCGATGAGAATCACTACTAAACTGAATCTGCTCTCATCTGTAAAGAGTACTCGTCAACATTCATTGTCTCTCCAATTCCGGGTTCCCGGCACCACAGAGAACGCCTTCTCCGATGGGCAGGCGTTAAAGGTACACACCGTACAGGGCGTCGTGCAAACAGACCACCACCGTGCAGTCTTCTGGCCACGGTAAAACGCGATATCGGTCGTCCAGTCGCCTGTGTCGTGTGCTAGCGATTTCTCCCGCTGTCTGCCGCCTGTTTCTTCTGGCCTGTAAAACAATGTACCGGGTCATCTGCGGGTGTGGTTCCTCGTGGACGACCACTACTGAACCCCGGATAGCTGTTCCTGTAGTTTGAAATTGTCTCCAAAGTCGTGAAACAATGCTGTGAGCAATTCCGAACTCTGCAGCCACACTTGTCACACTGCGACCTTCCTCCAACTTCCCAATGATTCGACCTCGGGTAAAAGCATCCAGATGTCGTCTAACAGATTGATTATTCGCCATTTCTCGCTGAGGCAGCAACTCGGTGTGATTTTAACTGCTATACCGCGGGCAATCTCTTTGCCAGAAATACTGATCTTACACCGACAACATGCTTTATACTACTCAGACACTCCCCCATACGTCTACCTGCATATCTGCGCATGTGCTACCGTACATCACCTTACTTAATCTCCTGATTGGTCTTTCTGTCCGCTCTGCCTCTTCCTTCAGCTGATATGCTAATTTTTCGACTTCGTCCTTAATTTTTGCACACCAGTATATATATATATATACACACACTGGTGGACAATTGCTAAGGACGGATCACAAATTGCTATGTAGCATAACAGTAAGCGAAACATGAGGCCTAGTAGGATAAAATATAGTTGCCACACTGTTCAGACATTAGAATAAAGAATATTTATTGTTCTGGAAAGTACAAAAGCTGTGAAACATCTGAAAGAAAAAAAAAAATGTTCATTTGATCTGCGTACGGAGAAATGGAACAATGCATCTAAAAGTCAGAAGGCACCTTAAAGAAAGGTATCAGTACGGGATATGTCCACCGTGGAGTGTGATGCAACATTCCACACGTCGTACCATACTTTTTGCACAACATTATCCAGCAGCTGTTAAGGCAATTTATCCCATTCCTCTGTGAGTGCACGGATGAGGGTGTTCTTGTTTGTCGGAGGATAGTTTCGACCAGCAACTTGCCTCCCCAAAGCATCCCACACATTTTCAATGGGGTTTTGATCTGGAGAACGCGCTGGCCATACGAGACGTTGAATACCCTCGCTGTCTAGACAATCCTGAACAGCGAGTGTTCGATGACATGTTGCGTTGTCGTCCATAAAAACGAATTTATCACCGACAGCACCACGGAAAAGACGAACATGAGGAAGTAGAACTTCATCAATGTATCGTTGGCCCGTCATAGTTCCATTCGCAACCACATGTAGGCGCGTGCGGCCATTGATCATGATGCCGGCCCACACCATGATACTGCATGTCGGATATCGGTCCTTTTCCTGGATATTTTCTGGACGATAAGCAGTACCACTCTCGCGCCAGATCAGTTGGCGTCTACAATCCGATGACAGACTGAACCTACTGTCATCTGAGAATAGTACGCATGCCCAGTACTGTTCACTCAATTGTGATGCTCACGACACCATTGCAAACGGGCAGTACGGTGCTGTCTGGTCAATGGGACACACACAACAGGTCTGCGTGCGTATAGTCCTCCTCCCCTCAAACGTCTGGAAACATTTTTTCGGGAGATCTGCTTTCCTGAGGCAGCAAGAAACTGATTTGCCACCTGCTGAGCTGTGGTGCGCCTGTTTCTTTTTGCTGATAGGACGATATATCTGTGTTCTGCAGGCGTCGTACTTCTAACACGACCTCCCCGTGTCGTCTACTACACATTCAGTAGTTTTAAATGACTTCCACAGCCGTGAAACAACGCTGTGAGCGATGTCGTACTCCTGGCAACATCTGTTATTTTTCGCCCTTCTTCGATCTTTCCAATAATTCGGCAACGCATAAAATCATCTATGTGATGTCGGAAGACATGCCAAAAATTTTAAGTTCGTCTATTAAATCTTTCCTGTAAAACTTTGATTTGAAACAACAACTGTCCACACGCGTCAAAACCTTTAAAGCTCTTATGAACGCTATCACGTGATGAACAGACGTGGAAAGAAAATTTGCATACTCATACTTCTTCTTACTAATATCCCGCACTTATTCTAATTTTCCACATTTTGCTTCCTTTCATTTTGTGGTTGCTATGGATGATAGTGTTATCCGTCCTTAGCAATTGTCCAGCAGTGTATTAAATCTAGTTTAGTTTCAAGGCCGGATGGGTGGCTCAGTTGGTTAGATGCTGCCCTTGTACGCTAAAGTTTGTGGGTTCAATCCCGGCCCAAGTCGGTGGATTTTCAAGATGCAAACAATCGACGGTGTCATGTGCTTTTGCAGCATATTGAAGATCCCCAGAGTGACTGCTTGGTTCGTGTGCTTTCAGGAAAATTAAATTTCTAGTACAATTTCGCCTCGTCAGAACTCAAGAGCCTTCCTCTGGGGAGGGAACTGGGCGTCAAAATTTCATTGGGGTAATTGGTATCCACCTATATGATGCTGCACTAAAAATGATACCAGCTCCTGAGGAATTTACTGGATCAACAACGGTAACTACCAATCCGCAGCCCCTTATAAAAGGTAAAAGAAAAAAAATTAGCTTCTCTCTCTCTCTCTCAAGGGTCATAAAGGGCAGGATGTAAGAGCTTTAGAGATCGAAGTTATCCAACCATTTCGATTCCCTGAATCAAACTTGATGTTAAGTTGTTTTAGACCACGGGTGTCAATCTCGCGGGCCGCATGTGACCTTCAACTAACATTTTTGCGGTCCGACCAATATATTTGCACACAATAATCTTCAATGTTAGTGATAATGAAACATGAATAAATCTTTAGATGGTACTGCATCGTATGAAAAATACGCAGGAAAAATTTCAAATCTTAGAACTAAATTTCAAACAAGATTTAAAGATTTTAATTCTTTGGAAGACACATTTTGTTTTTTTTCTTCGATTTTCTCAATTAATATAGACTCATTACCCAGTCATATGCAAATGGAGGTGATTAAGATTCAGAGCTACTCAAATTTGGTAAAATATTTGTAAAACTCAAGCGCACCTGAATTTTACAAATATTTACTAGACACGTTTGGAAATACTCGAAAATTCGCATATGACGTTATTGCTATGTTGTACTTTTCGGTGCGAGCAGTTATTTTTTATGTTATGAAAGGAAATAAGTCTCCTGTTAGAAACAGTTTTTAAATGATGCTCATCTTGGGTCAGTTTTGAAAGTAATCCTGAAATATGAAAAATAGTAGCAGAGAAGTGATGGTAAGTGTCAGGACGCAAACATTAAAATTTTGTTGTTCTTTTAAATATTTTTAATATAATGTATTATTCGAAATAAACTTATGTTTCTGTAAATATTGATTTTTTTTGCGGTCCACATAAAGTTAAACCTTGTTCGTTTAGCCCAAATTAGCCTATGAGTTTGAAATATGGTGAAAAGGGGAGGGGGAAAGAGTGTGAGAATATAATGAGCATATTTAAGTAATGCTATCCTTATTATCTAAGTATTAAATTTATGTCTAGCTTTTGTGTGTAGTATTAAACTAAAATATTATAAGATGACACAAAAAATTAAATGAGATTGTTAACATTGTTTTCGAATCATCAATGTTTCGCTATTTAGTTCCGACTAAATAGTTTCAGCTCTCAATGCGTTTTCAAGGCCTTTTAATATGTTGATTCCAGTATTGTTTATTCTTCAGCCTTGAAAATCACAGCTCAAATGACAAATGTATTAGGCATGATTGTGGGAAGAGATATAATTTTCACAGGAAAAATGTATCTTACAAAATCAACAATGATAAATGATCTTATTTAATGTAGTTGAATGACCAAATTGCAATTATGTGCACTCCATTGTATAATCGTCTATCTCAGTCTTAGCTGTCCATTTCTTTTACGAGCGTCGACAAATGATGTCCCTTTAATATTAAGCTAATGCGTTTGTGATGTCGGATTTTAAGTGAATATAATAAAAACAAAAGCCTGTTTATTCAATCAAAAATCTGCTCCATTTAACTTTAATAAACATTTCTCAAAGAAATTTTAATGCATAGATGCCTGCTTTTTAAAGAAATTCTGATTTTTAGAATCAATAAATTTTTGAAACGGAGTTTTTAAGACTGTATTTTCATATTGTTTTGTTCATTGAAACTGTTTTAAATGTTTGACAAAATCAAGTTCGTTGGCGGGAATCGGTGAATAAACTAATTGCTGCAAAGTTTGGTATTTTAATTCATTTAATTTCACAATGGGCTCAATTCATGACGGTCACATGATAAAGCCAAATTCGTGTTCTCCATTGAATTCTCTCAAAACAGACATCAAACTAATTGTACTTGTTGTTCTATTCGTAAAACTTAGGTAAATTTCAATTACATAAATGGGTAAAATTCTTCAAAATTTTAAATTTATGGAAAAAATCTTAATTTTGTGTTGTATTTTAAATAAAAGTGCATTTTGTATACCTATGTGTGCTATTATTGTCGACAAATGTGTACTTTGTACGAAAGTTTTGGCAAAAGAGCATACGTTGGCAATAACGAAAACGCATTAACTGATTAGCTGAACACCCACGATTGCATTTATCGTGCGTCTTTTACGTCATGTGAGTTTTTGTACTGATTGGCTAGAGAACAAGTGGTTCTCATTATCATGTAACTATGACGTCACATGAATTTAAGCCCATTGTTTTGTACGACGTATGCGGCTGCGTGCGATGTCATGGAGAAATATTGAGCTATGCTGATTAGAAAGTGATTGGGCGTATAATTTTAAATTTTCATACATTTCATCAATGTATTGATAATATAACAGATACAGTTGGTTGGATTCACTCCCACCCATGTTTTAAGAGCATCATTTTTCACAGATGTTTTAGGTCTTCTATGAGGGTCATTTTGAGGCTAAACATCAAACCAAAATTTTCAAATCAACGTTGCACTTTTTGATCGTCTCTCTCTCTCTCTCCTTTCAGCAGTATTTTCTACAGATGCCTTGTTTATATTGCGTGCAGCTTTTGCAGCATTATTACCAAATTTATACTCATTTTAAAATTACACGTGAATATCGGTTGAATTTACACTTAACTCTTTTTTTCCACGGTCTTTTTACACGATTTTGAAGTAACACGGTATGCAATTTAACAAATTTTCTTTTACGCGATTTTTTTGTTCTAACTCGCTCGAATTAAAAAAAAAAAAAAAGAAAAAAATTGGAGAGATGTGTGGCCCCTTTGGATGCGGGACGAATTGAACGAGTTTATGACAGTTTATAATAAAAAAAAAAATTGATACTGTCGATGTCGAAGGGGAAGTTTAGCGAATAACAGCTGATTTAATTCGCAGGAGTTTGAAATTCGCTTCAAGTATGGAACAACATTTTAATACTCCTGATTCTAACACAGAACGTGTAGTAAAATTTTCTACATAATTTCGTGTAACAAGATATCAAGAATTATACTATCAACTTCAGAAAGGAAAGAGAACAGCCGCTAATAAACTTTTAACAAAAAGTTATATGTCTATAACCATTTTTACCATTATTATGTTGTTATATTGTTATACCCATATTTTTTTTAAATTTCAGTTAGCTTGACTATCACTGCCTTTTAATACACTTTTCAGCAAAAACAAAATGTTTCGCAAAATTAGTCTTCGGTTTATCCCTTTGTTAGGTACTGAGATTTGATGCAATCCGTTTATCGCGTTCAAAAGAATTCTGGATGGTATATAACGTATCCCTAAGTGATAAGCTGTTAAAAAAAAAAACTTTTATTCTTTGATTATTTTGATAAACAGAAAATTTACATATAAGGTTAAAACTTTTAAATGCAAAAAACCCCTACCTGTTTATTATTAGTTTTAATTAACTTAAAATTAGTTTTATTATCAAAGGACCCTTACTTCAAATGTTGGAACCAGTCACTTTTTGATTCTTTTCCTTATTTATTTTGGAATAGTTTTGAAAAAAAAATGAATTTTTCTAGTTTAGAGAGGAAGAATAAATTTTAATTTAGTTACTTAAAGGCTTTATATTTAGGATCAATGAAAGAATCAACGATAAAACATGTTTTCTCTACCAATCACGAATTCAAAACCTTTGTAATATAAGTTATATCATATACTTTTATCATAGAGATAAATAAGATAATTAAATTATTTAATTACTGCATTCATTGGTATATTAATATAATTAGTTTTAATGAAATTAACGCTTACTCGATTGCAGAAAAATGGAAGTATCAAAACATAAAAATTTTTCCACCCTCCAAATTAAACATTTTGATATTATCATATAATTATCAATATCATTACCTTACAATATCTTTTGATCGATGAAGCACAAATTCTTAGTTTATTGTAATAACAAAAGTCTTAAGAAATTTGATGCGCAAAAATCTTGGTTTCATTTCAATCACAGTTATCTTAAATGCGCTGTTGATCATTGGGGACTTGGAATATTTCTCTTTACATTCATGTATCACTTATTCTAATATATGCAATAATTTCGAAAATACGATTTTGTAAATTTTTTTTTTTTTATGATTTTCCATGTTTTGTACTCATCCTGTATTATATTACTTGTTTTTTGAAATTTGTTAAAAAACGTTATCAAAAATAATTTTTTAAGATTTTTAATTTCAAAATAACAAATTGATGGGGTTTTTCTTTTAAAAATGAGAGAAAATATCTTTTTATCATACATAGAAGCTGTGTATAACCTAAAGCAAATCTTACTCTCGATTTTAAATCTTAGAACAATTTCAATTTTTTTTATGTATTTAATATCAGCGTAGAAAAATATATTTTGTTTAAATACGATGGTAAATGAGAGAGAGTTAATATAAAATCACCTTTCTAAAAAATACGCAGAAGAAATTTATCCAGCATAGATAAGATTTTTAGAGAACAGTAACAATAATAGGAATATACACTGGTGTGCAAAAACTTAAGCAACAGGTGGGTTTTTATTGCCATAACTTCACGAAAATCATCTGAGAGACATGAAATTCAGAAATGAGGAGAGTATTATGTATGTAAAGGATGACGAAAGCATCGGCGCTGAAAAAGGAGTACAATGCATACGGTATGCTGGAATCAAAGAAAAACAAGCTTTATTGAACGCATAGTATCGTGTGACTCATGATGGTCTATTGAACAGAAAGAACGACAAGCAGATGTTTCTTAATATGGTATATGCCCTCCTCACTGCAATGATTGCTTCGCACCGTCTCCGCATACTCAGAACCAGCTGGTGCAACGTTTCTTGCGGTAGGAGTGCCCATTCTTCAATCAGCATCTGTTTGAGTTGTTGGGTGTTCTCCGGATGATGTAAAGCGTGCTGCAATACGTCTCCCAAAGCATCCCACACATGTTCGATGAGATTTAAATCTGGGGAGTACGCTGGCTAATCCATTCGGAGTGATATCTCCCCTTTACAGCAGCTCAACAGCAAGAGTCCGATGTGGCCGGGCATTGTCAAATCATAAAAAATGAAGTCTGGGCCAATGGCACCTCGGAACAGACGCCCATGGGGGAAGAAGTACCTCCTCACAATAGCGATCCCCGATTACAGACCCTCTATCGAAAATGTGGAGCTCAGTTCACCCTTTCAGCATAATGCCTCCCCAGACAAGAACTCCAGGACCACCGTAATGGTGTCTTTCCTGATGTTACTGGTATAAAACCGTGTCCCGATCTCTCTCAAATCAAAACGCGTTGAGAATCGCTTCTGGTACTGAACTGATTCTCATCCGTAAAAGAAGGACATGACTCCATTGACAGTTGTCCAGTTTTTGTGCTCTCTGCACCACTGTAAACGGTGGCGTCGGTGGTCAACTTTCAACGGGAGGCAGCGTTGACGGCGGGCGAATAGGCCCCCTTTGTGAAGGCATCTGGCCACGGTAAACCGCGACACTTGTCACCCCGTTGCTGTAGAGTTGCTGAGCAATGACGCTTGTTGACTGCCGTCGGCCTCTTTTCGCCTGCAGGGATGATATATCGGTCATCCCTTGAAGTTGTTGTCATCGGGAATCCACCACCAACCTTTCTAACAGCTGTACCTGTGGTTTGGAACGCTTTCCAAGCGCGCGAAACGACACTTTTGTTGATTCCGAACTCTGCAGTTACACTGGTGACAGTACGCCCCTCCTCCAGCTTTCCAGTCTTCTTCCACGTGTGAAGTCATCCAGGTGATTTCTTCTAGCCATATTTCACGAACTGACTCACTGGCACTTGTAGCGAATATGTTGAATTGCATCTGCGTCCTTCATCTTATTTTACTGTTGAGCAGCACGCCGACATCACGCGTTTTGCGTGAACGTTCTCAGGAACGTGCGTGTTCGTTCCTGATATTTGCATATGCGACGTTTCTACTGACTTATGTGTTCACTGTACTGATCTCCAGACCTCCTTTTCTGCAATTTCATGGTTATCTGTTGACTTTTTACATTGTTGTTTTTAAGTTTTGCACACCATGTATAAATTAAATTCAGTAGTAGAACATAAAATTACAAAAATCGTAAATAAAACTAACTTTTTATCATCTGACAAGAATAAGGAAGACAAAATAAAAGAAATAGTTATGATCATATAGTAATGAGACTTAAGCCTATTTTTTCGATCACTATTTAGTTTAATTTACTTTTAAATATTCCATTTAGCAATTATACAATCTTTGTTCTTAAAGAACACAGTAGCTCTGGTATACCTTTAAATTGCTAATTTAATAAATAAATTACTGAATTTTTTAAAAAATTCTTCTGAAATGCACTATTGTAGTTCTGTCTCAGTGGAAATCGAATTCCCAGATTTTTATTAATATGTTTCTTTTTAAAATTATAGTTGCTGTTACTGATGCCACCTGATCGGCAAAGGCCAGATCGAGGCCCACGAAATTCATCATGGCAAAGGGCCAAGTGACGCCTGTCGTTAGCCGTAGCTTTGAGCACCATACAGGTGACAGTACGATTTGGCTCGTTTCCACCCCAATTTTGAGGGGAGGACACCTGGGTAGTCAGGGGCCTCCCCATCTCTCTACCCCTTCCACCAACCACACGAGAGGACTTGCGGCTCGACGGCAATTTAGAGTACCCCCCATGCCGCAAAAGGCACTATACATTTATAAACATCCATGCTTTCTCCGGTATTCGAACCCAGTCCCTTCGGCACCGCTGTCAGCGTCGCTACCCACTATACCGGTATAGTAAATACGATTTATAATGTATTTTTTGTGATACTTTTTATAATGTATTTTATAAGAATTCTAACTATGTGAAAGTGTGTGTGTCAATTTAAGAGATATGATTATTTCGTTGTTCATTTTTAGCCGTAGAAAATATTTTTATTGAAATTGTGTAAGTCATTGACTTTCTTAGTAAATTTTATATAAGCTGAATCAAAGTAAATGGTATAAAAGTGCTTTTCCTATAGATCTTATTTCATACATATTTTAACACATTAAACTTGGTAATGAATGAAGTTTTCCAATAAAAATGTGTATTACATAGTTTTAACTAACATCACATTTTACAATTTTTTTTTTAAATTCTGATTTTTTTTGTTTTGTTTGTACGAAACAAGAATTGCAAATTAATCCTTATATTTAATTTAGAATGCAATGATTGTGCGTAACTTGAACGCATTTAAAATCTTGGAACAAGATAATCTACAAGCAGTTGTAGACGACATGAAATTGAGCCTGTTTTTTTTCTGATATATATATGTATACAGTCGAACCTTCATATAACGATCCTCCATTTTATGAACATTTTACTATTTTTTCCTACAATAACCTCCAAATAACGAGAAGTGCATTTTCTATTTAATGAAATTCTTATCTTGTCATTCAATTTTCCTCCTTTTTTTCTATCTATTTTTAAAAACATTTCAGGACATTTTCAAATTATTCTCTCTTTTAGCGCATTTTATGGTGATTAATGACCTTGAACTGGTTTTTTTTTCAAGGTGCCTAACTCCCCTATAGCAATGAAATCTCCATAATTTTTAAACAAAAACTCAAAGTAACAGTAAATTTTTAAGGACGTATATGTATGTATGCTTAAAAATTACTGGTTATAACATATAATGTACGTTTAAAATTACTTGAAGCTTAAAATAAGAAAATGTGTATACAGTGGGCTACAAAAGTGTTCGTATACTTCCAATTTCTTATGAAATTTAATGCTTTAGAGTAATAAAATTTTTTTATTTAATTTTTTATGATATCTGCAACGTTTTCTTAATGTAATGACGTAATTAATTTTTAAAAATATCATAACTATTTTTTAAAAATTAATAATTAAAAAACTACTAAAAATACGCCACAAAAAGTCTTCGTACACTTAACAAAATCTCCCTAGCTCTAAATATTGTATTTCTTTCTTAATTTAGTACTTAGTAGGATATCTTTTAGTGTCACAACAAATTTTTAAGCGTCTTGGTATATATTTAATCAGATTTTTGGAATTCTACATCGATTTTTTCTCCACTCTTCTGTGATTATTGTTTTTACTTCACATTTTGTGTTTATTTGCCGTGTTTTCTTTTTTACATCAGAATTCTCATCAAATATGTTCTAATGGGCTGCTAGTGGTGAGAGGTGTTTCATAATTTGGGGACAGTTATAGAGACACCAGTGGCGTACATTGAGAGCAGTGCTTGGCGTCATTATCCTGCTAAGAAATGAAGTAGTCTCAATATCCAAAATGTGGGCGGATAATTTAAAATTTCCCTTTAAAATATTTAAATAGAGCTCATGCTTCAAAATATCATCAAAAATACCAAATTAACTAATTCCTGAGGCCAATTTACAATCCCACGCGCCAGAACACCTTCACTTCCATACTGAAACATGGAGGTGGAGGACTTCTTGTTCCACATAAATTCATGGGATTAAACTCCTTATTTTCATTTACAAGCTATTATGGGCCAATCGGGCCAAAAAATGTTGAATTATCTGCCATTCTAATTAATTTGCTGCCAATTTTGAATTTTCACAAACTAAATCCCCAAGAATCTATTTGGATCAATAAAACATGGAGATGGAAGTGTTCTTGAGTGGGGTGTAAATCAGCCACAGAATTAGGCCAATTTGGTATTTTTTGTTGATATTGTGAATTATGAGCTCTATTTAGAAATTTTTAAAGAGAAATTTCAAATTATCCGCCCAAAATTTGGATATTGGAAACGACTTCATTTTAACAGGATAATGTGACGCCAAGTGCACTGCTCTCAATGTATGCCACTGGTGTCTCTATAACTGTCCCCAAATTATGAAAAACACCTCCTCAATCACTTTATTTAGCCCATTAGAACATATTTGGCGAGACTTTGATGTAAAAAGAAGAAAAAATGATAGATAAACACAAAAATATGAAGTAAAAACAATAATCACGGAAGAATGGAGGAAAATCGATGCAGAAATTACAAAAAAACTGATTAAACCTATACCAAGACGTTTAAAAGTTGTTGAGAACACTAAAAGATATCCTACTAAGTACTAAATTAAAAGAAAAGAAATACAATATTTAATGCTAAGTTGAGATTTTTTGTTAAGTGTACGAAGACTTTTTTTGTGTAATTTTTTTGTAGTTTTTTTTATAATTTTTTAAAAAAATAGTTATACTATTTTTAAAAATTAATTATGTCATTCCATTAAGAACAAGTTGCAAATACTATAAAAAAAATTACGATTACAATGTATTAATTTTTATTAGTCGAAAACATTAAATTTTATAAGAAATTGCAAGTGTACGTACACTTTTGTGCCCACTGTATATATAGTTAAAAAATTCTTTAACTTCAAAAATATTTATTTTTTAATGTTGAAAATATACTATGCATTCTATCTCTCCTAGACAATGTCTTTTTTTTTTCTTGTTTCCCTTGCAGATTTCTTTTTGACGGTAAGTTATATAAGATGAATAAATATTAATTAAAAAAAAAAAGTGTATAATTACTTTTAAAGTAATATATAGTGTTTATGAATTTAAAATTTGTTTTATGTGTTTTTTAAAGTATATCAAAAGTCGAATCTTTAACGAGTTTTCTATGTGACGAACTTTTTTTCGGGATTTAGCGACTTCGTTAAATAGAAGACCGACTATATATATACTTAATTCTTATAGTTAACTTTAAAGAATATACATAACTATTTTTAACAAAAACACAACAAATGTAATACATGGCACCATTTAAAGTTTATTGATAAATCTTTCATGGTATATCTTTTTTCTTTAGCTGGCAGCAATTATACTTCCTTTATTTGAGCAATATTTAATGCTTTGGTAGTGGATAAGTAATATTTTCAAGTAATATATGCTTGTAAACGAGGTAACAATGTTGTCGAATAGTTTGGATATATTTCTATCGTTTCGTCGAAGTATATTAGAGAGGAAATATTCCAAGATTTTCCACTCGTGGTTATCGCATTAATTACATGAGCTTAATTAACGCTGTAAAGTTATAATTACGCCTCTGTGTAGTTTGTTGAAGGAGTTTCTGTTTAATATTAATACGGGCAATCACTCTTTAATGCTAATACTTGTCAACACTCTAATTTTACGTCTGATGCGTATCCGGCGGAGGCAGAAGTTTGTTTTTCAAAGTGTGCACAAATCTTATCGACCGGGATCAAATGAAAGGTTGTACAAAAAATGTAAATATATCACTGCATCTTTTCCTGAGGCGATTCTCATTGTTATTTATCTTATAAACGATGTCATGTTCTACGGTATACTCTCAGCATAGAGATTCATGCAATTATTATTCATTTGCTTTTCCAAACATCCATTTATTTACCTATCTTTCTACACTCTAATTATGTTTGTCATTCATAGAGCTTTATTTTTTCGCTTGTGTACATTGTTGCAATTTTGAAACATGTTAACGTTTTTTTGTAACTCAAAATAACTGAAATTTGGGACGGAGTGAGAGAAAATAATATCTCTTTAAAAAGCAATACGAGGACTATTGGTGACGGACTACGTAATGTTGAGCTTCCATCAAGTAACAAGGACGACAACAGAGCTGGCACCCCCTCCAAACTACCACACTACGCCCAAGGGAGGACTTTGAACTCGACATATTTAAAGTGCATCATCCACTACACGGTGGGCCTTCAGTGGCCCCAGGAGTCGAACCCACGATACGTGGGCATCGAGTTCATGACCATAATTATGCGGCTCTAAGACTGACTATCTCTCTATCTATCTATCTCTATATCTATATCTATATCTATATCTATATCTATATCTATCTATATCTATATCTATATCTATATCTATATCTATCTATATCTATCTATATCTATCTATATCTATCTATATCTATCTATATCTATCTATATCTATCTATATCTATCTATATCTATCTATATCTATCTATATCTATATCTATATATATCTATATCTATATCTATATCTATATCTATATCTATATCTATATCTATATCTATCTCTATCTCTATATCTATCTATATCTCTATCTCTATCTCTATCTATCTCTACATCTATCTATCTCTACATCTATCTATCTCTATCTCTATATCTATCTCTATATCTATCTCTATATCTATCTATATCTATCTCTATATATCTATCTATATCTATCTATATCTATCTCTATATCTATCTATATCTATCTATCTCTATATCTATCTATATCTATCTCTATATCTATCTATATCTATCTATCTCTATATCTATCTATATCTATCTATCTCTATCTCTATCTCTATCTATCTCTACATCTATCTATCTCTATCTCTATATCTATCTCTATATCTATCTCTATATCTATCTATCTCTATATCTATCTCTATATCTATCTATCTCTATATCTATCTATATCTATCTCTATATCTATCTATATCTATATATATCTATATCTATCTATATCTATCTATATCTATCTATATCTATCTATCTCTATATCTATCTATCTCTATATCTATCTATCTCTATATCTATCTCTATATCTATCTATATCTATCTATCTCTATATCTATCTCTATATCTATCTCTATCTATCTCTATATCTATCTATCTATCTCTATATCTATCTATCCATATCTATATCTATCTATCTCTATATCTATCTATATCTCTATCTATCTATATCTCTCTATCTATCTATATCTCTATCTATCTATATCTCTATCTATCTATATCTCTCTATCTCTCTATATCTCTCTATCTCTCTATCTCTCTATATCTCTCTATCTCTCTATCTATCTCTATCTATCTCTATCTCTATCTATATCTATCTCTATCTATATCTATCTATTTATCTATATCTATCTATCTATACCTATCTCTATATCTATCTCTCTATATCTATATATCTATCTATATCACCTTTTAGATAGATATTCAAACTATTAAGTGTTCTGTACGCTTCTGAAATAAAAGATAAAAAAATTAATATAACATTTATTAATATTTACTGAAAGATATAATTTTTATTATTATTTATGAGCTCAACTCAGCATGAATACCTCAAGAGCTTGAGCCATAGAAAAATGATGCTGCAAGTATAGTAGAACGTTTAGGGGTGCAACGTAGCAGGCCTACTCATGGTGCACCCTGGGTAACGCTAAATCTGCTATAGTAACTGCCGCTCTCTACTAATCTTCTTTTGCGATGCATTAGAATTCAAGAAGCTCAGATATTCCCCAAAGATCTACTAGAGACCTGCTTCTTCACTCAGTAAAACTTGAAATTAATAGGATTTATAAAAAATGCTTTTGAGATACTGCTGCTAATGCTGCCAAAAATAAATTATAGAGGGTTGCTAATAAAACCTAACTATGTTTTGGACTGTCTTCGCACAGCTGCTGTGGCTGAGTTTAGATTATTGACTGGGCGTGACTGCCTTTGTGCTCATTTGTATCGTTTTAAACTGACTGACTCGTCTTTTTGTGTTTTATGTGCTTCTGGAAAAATCATGGACGCTTCTCATTTGGATGTATGATCTGCACTTAAGAGTTTGGACTGCACTGTGAAGAAATAATGGAGAGCTCGTTGCTTAATGATCTGATGGTCAATGGCCAGGCATTTGATTAAAAAAAATAGTAGGACGTTTAAAGACCCAATACACATTATAGGATTTGAAACTGAATGGAAAGATCCATTTGGCTATGTATTGCTGACAAATGATAAGCATGAGAGAATCATTTAAATCAATGTTTCTCAAACTGTGGGGCGCGCCTCCCTGGGGGGGGGGCGCGATAACCGTACAAGGGGGGCGCGAGCATATCGAAAATAAAAGATTAAAAAAATTTATTTACTGGAATGAAGTAAAACAAAATACTTTCTGACATAATAAAAAAATGCACATTTACACTGATATAATTTATATATCTGTGATATTACGTCATAAAAAAATTAAAGCTTCTACTTCTATTATGGTTTCTTTTCAACCCAAAATGAGAAAAAACAAAACTCAGACCCATAATCGAAAAATTTTTTTAGGAAGATAAAAAATTCATCACACACACACACACACACAGTAATATTATTGTCATCAGCTGTAGGCAGCAGAATGTAGTTGCTGCGGTTTGACCTTCGAAAAAACTTACTTGTACGGTTAGTTAGTCCTGGCTCTTATGTGTGTGTGTGTGTATTTGTTTTTTCATTTTGGGAAGTTGCAAATAAACTATTTTTGCTGCGATTTTTTCCTTGTAAAATATTTTTATGATTTTTGGAAAAGCACAGAGAGCTCTTTGAAGGATTACTTGGCCAAGATTTATTTCTATGAGTTATTCCCAAACATAAAAAAGCATAATGAAAAACGTTTTACATAATTTTTTTTGAACATCCATATTGTAATAAATACACTTTTATTCCGGAGCTGTCACGCCGAGCACAGAGTGCACGAAATCGGTAATTCTGGCAAAACTGTTTAATTGTTACCAATGGATCTGACACACTATCCTCCTGTTTGACAGTCTTAACGTGTGAACTAAAATATATTTGTCATATATCTCCCCCTTTTTTGGGAGTGACAAACGTTTTTTTACAATCTTTAGGTACTTGCTTTGACTGAGTTCCCGGTGTAATAACTTTTTTTCCGAAATATTTTCTGTGTTCTTGAAAGTAGGTGAGTATATTTTCTCTTAATTAAATTATTCACTGGAATTACGATTTTTATTGTGTACTATAAAAATAATTATAAAAAAAAGATTGGGGTGGCTCAATAACCCTACTCGACCATTAGTATCAAGTGCGTGCCTGCTCCAGGTTTAAAACATGTTAAGACTTTAAATATTGTAAATAATACAATTATTTCTCATCGGAATTTTATATTATTGTTCATTATTTAACATCAACTCTAAATGCTAATTCTGTGAGGCTTAAAATTACAGTTCGCTTAAAACTAATTATAATTTGAGCAATCATTTCAAAAAAAATCATTTTACATTTTTGTAAACATTGTCGCGCACTTGGCTTTACTCTCTCCTTACAAAATTCAGCGATTATTTCAATAATGTTTTATTTTCTTATAAATGAACTCGTGAAAGCGGGTACTTCAGCCGGTATACTTTTAATGTATCAGTGCTGCACAGAGTATTTTATAACTAATTAATTAATACTAAATTAAGAACAAGTTTAATAAGTATTAGCGACTTCCATGGGCTTGTCTTACAGAGCAAAGTTTTTCAAAGGAATGCTTATGATTAGAAATTGACCCTCTGAGTTCTTTTTCTACATTTAGCTGATATCTATAGTTTGTCTTCTAAGCAACCATCGCAGTTTGCAATATGTTCCAATTTAAAAATTAGAGAAAGGAAAAATAACATAATAATTATCCTATTACTTAATATTTTTTTTTGCTTAAAAGCAACATATACAAAATTTAATACTTATGTCATGAATTTGTACGGTATATAATTAAGATTATTGCTTTAACGTAAAAAAATGCATTATTATTGCATTCAGTACATTATTAATGTATAAGGGGGGCGCGATAAAAATTGTGATTGATAAGGGGGGCGCCAGTATTGAAAGTTTGAGAAGCACTGATTTAAATAAAGAGACTAGTGTAGGAAGCAAAACATACATCAACCCCACACACTCCAAACAGTATAATATTTTGGTGACTTGCAGAAAATCATAGAGCTAGATTATACATTCTGTCACTTACACCACACTTCCCACACCACAATTCGCATCTCGTTTTCTCTCTACCAAGGAAAAAAGGAAAGGGAAAAGATCCCAAAATAAAGCAGGTGTTAACAAAACACTGTTCGAGAGTTTTCCTCTTACAAAATGGAATCAACAAATTACTACCACGTTTGGAGGAAAACATGTGAGCAACAAAATATTCTTCTTCAGTATACATATTGATAAAAGCGTTGAAAATGCAATGTTTACCTTCATTTAAAAAAAAACAGACAAGGCTTAGAATTTAAGATCTAGTATACGTATAACAAAAAATATAGGTTGCAAGAGGCTATATACTTTACTGGACATTAAAACTGAAACACCAGGAAAGAAAATGAATTACAACATTCTAACTTATTGCACACGTATACAGCATAGTAAAAATGCAACATATTACGTTTGTAGGCAATTTGAAGGTATACAGGATTCGAAATTAGTACGCAAAGCTGGGATTAGCATACTCAGCACATCCCATCGAGTTGAACAGGGATTGGATGGCAAATAGAAGCAAGTCATTCCATGCTGCTTTAAATCTTTGCCCCACTTTATCAATCGTGGTGGATGGATGGAGGTTGGTAGTGGTCCAGTCTCTCAGCAATTCAAGCTCATATGTTTCCAATGCATGAAAGATCAGGAAAATGTGCTTGCCAGGGCAACAGTCGAGCACCCTCTGTGCTGATGTATATGATGACGTGACGGGCAACAAACGATCATGCGTTACTCTGCTAAAAGAACGACGTCTCTAACGCCTCGAAAATATGCTCCAGGTACAAGTTTTAAAATATGAGAAATGCAGACCTAGCTGTTCAGCTTACCTCTGACACAAGCAAGAGGTTTATTCGTGTAGTGTACCTAATGGTCATCCATACCATAACACACGGAGCAGAGACCGTAGGATGATATCTAATACAAGCAGGCTACGTACGTTCTTCTGAGTGCCTTTAGACGAGAATACGTCCATCATGGTTCTGCATCCAGTACCGGATCTCAGCTGAAAAGATCTTATAGTGTCACTCCTGTATCCAGTTTTGTCGTAGGGCTCTCACCACTATTGTAGCGCGTCTCTATGCTGCTGTGTCATGGGAAGCCACAATAATGATTGCAGTGCAAGCAGTTTGTGTTGCTCCAGCCATCGTCGCAATTTCCGTATGAATACTTGAGCTACAAAAATCCTATTCCCTAACTCAAGATCCGTGATGAGGTTGTGTAATCCTGCAAGGCAGAACTGCCAACGTGTCTGTCACCTTGGGTGTTTGGGGCGGGAGTTTGTTGAGATCCATCCTGAAATTCAATATGACCCTCCCGAACCCAGCAATTGCTTATTTGTATGGCAGTCGTTGTATTCTACTCAATATGAAGAGTAATATCATGGAAGGATAAATCGTATTCTCGATACACCGCAATCATACCGTTATCAAATTTTGGCACATGCTGGTAGTCATTTCTCCCCCTTATATGAGGCAACACTATCTTCTCACAAACAACCAACATTTAAATGCGATTGTCGAATTAGACCCACTGTGTAGCTTTCTTCTAATACATAGTTTTGAGATGCAGTTTCCTCCACTTGTGTCATTTAATTGCGCTGAAATGCTAATCAGTTGTATATATCCCAGCATCTTCCTTCTGTGCGATTTGACATTTGTATCATCCTTCCGTCATAGTTTTGCAATTTTAATAGCAGCCCTTTTAGCTCAAAAATTTCTTTCGTCTTACACAATATTCAAGGAAATAAAATACGTGGGAAAAGTAAGTTCAAAGCACAATTCTGAAGAGATTTAATAAATTTTGAGATATATATTAATTGAGGTTTGTATGATCAAAACGTTTATGTAGTTTTGATTTAAACATTTTTTTATAATTATTTTTAGGGATATTAGCATTTTAAAAATTATTTAAAGATGTTTTGTATTAAAAACTAGTATCAAAGAGTTCATGATAAATGATAAATAAAAGTTGATGTTGATTAGGTGAACTATGGTAAAAAAAAATTCAAGATAATTGAAGTACTATTTGTTTTGTGATCGTGTGTTACATTTTACGATTCTTTTTTAACCATTTATTACCTCAATATGAAATTTTATCTGTTTTGCGAATACAGTAGAGCCTCGAAAACTCGGCATTCGATAACCCGGCAGTCCGGATAATACGGCTATTCACTTACACATCCAAAAAATTCTACGTGCAGACCTATTCAAGGTCTAAAGCAGAAATTATCGCTGCTGTAATTGTTGAAAGAATTTTGGAAAATGATGTAAACGTTGACGTTGATGACACCGCACAAATTCTAAGATATCACATAATGAAAGACTAAAGGTTCTCGAAACCGACCTTCAATATTTTGAGCTATAAGGTACGTCAGAAACGGACTTACTGTTCCTTCTTCGTCTTCGTGATGAAGTAGCAAAATGTAGAGGGCAGTACAGAAGACAACAAGACATTATGCATTTTTGAAAAAAAAAGTAGCCAGTTTTTGCATAGACACGGTTACTTAATTTTCATTATAGACAGCTTTATACCTTCATGGAGTATTTTTTTTCTGAGGTTTGTCTGATCAGGTAAACTACTGAATACTATGTATTTATTAATTTTCATTTTCATGTAGTAAATGTACAAGTACAGAAGAGAAAATAATACCCGCAAGAGTGCAGTACAATAGTTTCTGAGGACACACTCAAGCTTATTCTTTTTTTTTATTCCCATTGTCGATAATCCGGAATTTTCTCAAACTCAGCCTCCCTTCGGTCACTAGTAGGCCAAGATTTCGCGAGATTCTACTGTATCAAGATATCGAGCTGCTGAAGATATTAAAACCGACGATTAAAGTACGTGAAAGAATAAAGAACGAAACATGACGAGTAGATTTTAAACTTACTCTCGAGCCTCCAGCTGATAGCGGGGGCTGCGGTAGCCGAGTGGTATAGGTATCGGATTGTGGCTTGCTTTGTCACGACTTCGAGCCCAGTACCACTAAAGACCCGCCGTGTAGGGCAGTGATGCACGTTAAATCTGTCGAGAGCTGAAACATCCTCCCGTTGGTGCGGTGTGGTAGTTAGGAGAGGGGGTACCATCTCAGGTGTCGCCCACGTCACTTGACCATGGTTCAAAATTAAGTGGTCCGTCGCCAAAAGACCTCGTGTAGCTGAACAGTGTGACGTTAATATTCAATCAATCAACCAGCTGATAGCGAACAAGCAGTCTGGATAGAACAGACATCATCTCTTGTTGTATATTAACGTTACTCCTCTACAAGGGAAAACATATGATCAAAGGATTATTTTGTCTAATTTTTTTTTCTTCATAAATTAGTGAAATATCTCCCTCCCTTCTTTTCAAATGATAATTTGCTTAGTATGACATGTGCAATCCCTATGAAATAAAATGCCTAGTAAGAAATTTATTTTCTGCGTTATTTTTGCTGATTTCTTAGGACTGGAACCAACTCTTAATTTTTTCCGTCGTCCATATGGTAGGTGGGTGTATCTTGTACACCCACGCGCTATTGTCGCGTGTATCTTGCACACCCACGCTATTGTCGCTGGTCGCGCCCCTACATCTTTTCACTTCTACGAGTTTCCTCATACCGAGTGGACGTACTCTCCCAGTCGTCCCGTCCTAGAATGTGTTTCATTGCTTAAAATGCCTCTTTGTCTAATATTATATACCTTTAAATTCATTGTTAATTTATTATTGTTATTTACCTATGTTAATCATAATAAATATTTGTTTGTTATGGAATAAGGTTTTATTTCTCTCTCGTGAGTATTATCGACGTTAATTTTATTGCCAGCATACTGCCGCATTTAGGCCTACCGCGCCCCTTATTTTCAATACTTTCTATCACGAATTTTTCTACACATATTTTTCGAGGACGTATTTACCAGTGAAAACAGAATTAGAAGTATTAAAAATATTCTAATCATAAATATGTGAAAAAGCCTTATTTTATTCAAATTTGATTCATGCAAACATAATTTAATTTACCAGAGCCTTTCATGTTACATTTTTTGTTTGGTTTTACATTTGCAATTATAGTTTAAAATCTAATTTTTTGTATTGAATTTAATATTTCGAGAGAGAGAGATGATCCTTGCCTTAAAAAAACTATAATCCCAATATATCTATCCTTTTGTGAATTGTAATAGAGACAGTCAGTGTGTGAAATCATGGATTTACTTTGAGCAAGACTTTAGTTGAAGTGCTAAAATACAAGAAAGAATTATTCATGTTCTACATTTGAACACACACACAAGTATGTGATGCAATATCCTTTACATTTCTAAAAATAACTTTACTGGTTTTTTATAAAATTCCCTAAAATTGTCATGGATATATGCTAAAAACGATTGTATGAATTATTACATTGGTCAAAAGAATAATATTTATTTTGTTATCAAAAATTTGTGTAAAAGAAAAAGTTGCAAATGGAGGAGGTATTATGGAATAGTTGGGTAATATGGAAAAGGTGGTTTAACCATTTGAAAATTAATTGGACTTCATAAGACTCTGTTTCGAGACAACTTACTAAAGTCAAAGCGTTATCTTCTTTCTATTCTTCAGTACAGTCAAGGTGCTTCCTCAGAAAGTAGCTGAAGTATTGAATTTAAATTTCACATCACTGATCTTCATAGATTTTTCCATCACAGAAAATACATCCAGCGTCTTTTTTTTTTTTTTGTTCTTTAGTTGATGGTTTGAAGTTCACTAGATATGATACATCAGAATGGAAAGATTTGTTGTTACTTACATTGGAGTCATCTCTAGTAGGATTAGGTCGGTCTAAGTTTGATTTCTTAACAATGGGTCTTTTGAATGTTCTGTTTTTTTTGTTGTTATAAAGTTCCTAGTTTCGTCTTTTTGTCATTTTCTTTCAACTTATACTCTAACCCTTTTTTATATAGGAGTATGTTATCATCGAAGAAAATCCAGTTTTGTATATTATGAAATAACATAGAAAACTGGATCCATAATACCCGAATGGAAAATAAACCTTTAAACTGAAGGACAAAACATTGTCAGTTAAAACAAATGACCAAACTATTACACACACAAACTACATCTCTTTTAGCGTACAATAAGAGTCAAAATCACTGCATGCGGCTCACAACGAGCATTTCTGCAATCTTATCAATATACTGGCACGCAATAATATATAACAAAATATTTCTCCCGAAAGATGAAAGTAGCAGAGAAGAAATGTCAAGTGTCAGGATGTAAGCATTAAATGTTTCTTGTTCTTTTATATATGTTTATTATAATGTATTATTCGAAATAAAGCTGCGTTTTTCTATGAATTTTTATTTTCTTTGCGACCCACCTTAAGATGAACCTTGTATATTTGGTCCAAGTTAGCCTTTGAGTTGGACACCCTTGCTCTAAACTTTAATTAGACGGAAATACAAAAGTTTATATGTGTGCCAAAAGATCATTAGGTAGAAATGCTACGTTGTTCGTTAGAACAGAACCGGATACTTATTCATACCAAAATAAAAGGAAGCTTTAATAAATTTTCATTTTAAATTCATTCTGCAAATTTGCCTGAATTGTTAAGTAAAAATAAAGTTGAGGGATTCTGAATCACCGCAAGAATATTTTATAAAAATGAAAGAATTGAGTAATTTTGAGAAAATTATTGTAATAGCGACTTTGATTCATTACATAATAATAGGAATTAACGATAAAGAAGAAAACAAGACTATATTATAATAATGCAAAAATTCTACCGAATTTAAAGAAAAATTTAAAGTATATGAAGTTATGAAAAGTAAATATGAAGTATAATGAAGTAAATATAAACTATATGAAGTAAAAAAGTAATTATTTCGATAAAACAAAACTGAAATATGATGTTAATGATACATATACACTGCTGGACAATTGCTAAGGACGGATAACACTATCATCCATAGCAACCGCAAAATGAAAGGAAGCAAAATGTGGAAAATTAAAATAAGAGCGGGATATTAGTAAGAAGAAGTATGAGTATGCAAATTTTTTTTTCCCACGTCTGTTCATCACGTAATAGCGTTCATAAGAGCTTTAAAGGTTTTGACGCGTGTGGACAGTTGTTGTTTCAAGTCAAAGTTTTACAGGAAAGATTTAATAGACGAACTTAAAATTTTTGGCATGTCTTCCCGACATCACATAGATGATTTTATGCGTGGCCGAATTATTGGAAAGATCGAAGAAGGGCGAAAAATAACAGATGCTGCCAGGGAGTTCGACATCGCTCACAGTGTTGTTTCACGGCTGTGGACGTCATTTAAAACTACTGGAATGTGTAGTAGATGGCACGGGGGAGGTCGTGTTAGAAGTACGACGCCTGCAGAACACAGATATATCGTCCTATCAGCAAAAGGAACAGGCGCACCACAGCTCAGGAGGTGGCAAATCAGTTTCTTGCTGCCTCAGGAAAGCAGATCTCCCGAAAAACTGTTGCCAGACGTTTGAGGGGAGGAGGACTATACGCACGCAGACCTGTTGTGTGTGTCCCATTGACCAGACAGCACCGTACTACCCGTTTGCAATGGTGTCGTGAGCATCACAATTGGACTGAACAGGACTGGGCATGCGTACTATTCTCAGATGAGAGTAGATTCAGTCTGTCATCGGATTGTAGACGCCAACTGATCTGGCGCGAGAGTGGTACTGCTTATCGTCCAGAAAATATCCAGGAAAAGGACCGATATCCGACTTGCAGTATCATGGTGTAGGCCGGCATTATGATCAATGGCCGCACGCGCCTACATGTGGTTGCGAAGGGGACTATGACGGGCCAACGATACATTGATGAAGTTCTACTTCCTCATGTTCGTCTTTTCCGTGGTGCTGTCGGTGATAAATTTGTTTTTATGGACGCCAACGCAACATGTCATCGAACACTCGCTGTTCAGGATTGTCTAGACAGCGAGGGTATTCAACGTTTCGTATGGCCAGCGCGTTCTCCAGATCTAAACCCCATTGAAAATGTGTGGGATGCTTTGGGAGGCAAGTTGCTGGTCGAAACTATCCTCCGACAAAAGCAAGAACACCCTCATCCGTGCACTCAGAGGAATGGGATAAATTGCCTCAACAGCTGCCGGATAATGTTGTGCAAAGTATGGTACGACGTGTGGAATGTTGCATCACACT
Source organism: Trichonephila clavipes (assembly GCA_019973935.1). Classification (NCBI taxonomy): domain Eukaryota; kingdom Metazoa; phylum Arthropoda; class Arachnida; order Araneae; family Nephilidae; genus Trichonephila; species Trichonephila clavipes. The sequence goes on along the minus strand of BMAU01004210.1, from coordinate 10,824 downwards.
GCACGGAGGACATATCCCGTACTGATACCTTTCTTTTTTAAGTTGCCTGCTGACTTTTAGATGCATTGTTCCATTTCTCCGTACGCAGATCAAATGAACATTTTTTTTTTTCAGATGTTTCTCAGCTTTTGTACTTTCCAGAACAATAAATATTCTTTATTCTAATGTCTGATCAGTGTGGCAACTATATTTTATCCTACTAGGCCTCATGTCTCGCTTAATGTTATGCTACATAGCAATTTGTGATCCGTCCTTAGCAATTGTCCCCCAGCAGTGTAGTTCTTGTGATAACATATAAACAAGGTATGATGCGAAATTTAATTTTAGAAAAGATCTTGGTGATAAGAATGAAATGAAATATGAGAATTATGAGAGGAAACAAGGACAATACTTGTTATGAAAGTTATAACAATAAAATCTGTTTTAATTGTGGATAAAAAAAAAAAAATCACATATTTCTAGAAACTGAAAAACTCACTAAGATAATGGATCAAAATGTTTTCGTTGGGAAGTTTTCAGACAAAAGGCTTCGGAATGCCTTAACAATAATACTAAACTGGATGTTGCTAATTTAAAAGAAGGAACAAAAATTAGACAAGAAAGTATTAACTAGTGACTTAGTTTTAGATGTATTAATTGATAGTGATATTTAAGCAATCTTGTTTTGAAAGTCTGTTTTGATAAAAATTAAATTGCAAAAATTAATTCCAAACTCCTTGCCAGGAAAGAATGATAATCTACATGAAAAAGATGCCCAAATAGAAATGCTATTGTTTTCCCTGTTGTCAGAGATGCTGTTGAACTTCAACATCCATCTGATTTGCCTAAATTGGAAGATGGTTTTGAAACGTGTAGGAAAATCTAACTATGTTTCAAAGTATTATTGAAGAGCCTGCTGAGAGAGCCTATCGTCGGCTAGTTATCAGAATGCGTAACTCCACAAAGGGAACTAATTTGATATACGAATGCTACAGGCCTTGAGCTGTTTGGAGCAATTCCTGAATCGCGCCAAGCAGCGGTTGCTGACGAGTTACATGGAATCCAAGAGGGCGGCAACAAAAAGTCAGGAAAATAATTGTAAAGAACTGTTTTGAAATATATTTCAGACGAAGAATGTATGAATAGATTAAAAATAACCAATATCAATCAATAATGAATATGAATAGAATATAATAAAAATTATGTTTAATCTCCCTCTCTCTCTCTATATATATATGTGGAATCGGTTGTGGAGTCGTCATCCAATTGAATCTCTCAACGAAACAAAGCACGCAGTCTTCGCGCGCAGGCGCAGCTGATCCAATGTGAAACAAAAACTTTGACCATTGAAAAAAAAGCGAAATAGAGACGGAGGTGCGCGAGCAGGCGTTCCCGTCGTCACATCATGGAAATCTAATTGTAGAATGGCTACCTTTTTTTAAATTAATTTTGTTAAGTTTAAATAAATCTGAAGAAAGACAAATGTCTTGGACCCCTTGTTGTCTCCCACAAATTATGGGGGGCTCGGAAGGGATTTTGATCAAAGTTTGCAACGCGTGAACAAAAGAAGCGTCCGTGGAGGAGACGCGCCGCCATTTTTGGAAACTTCGCTCAACATGTGTAGAGTTTGAATTTTTCATTCGAACCCAGCGTGAATATTCAGCTTGTATAGAGGCCGGAACTATTGATTGTCATTTTAACAATTTCAAGAACTATTTTTCGTCTAACGATATAACCTGCGAAGAGGTTGTGAGATCTGTGTTCATCTGCGTAGAGGTGAATCAATGTTTTTTTTTCAATTATTGGATACATCGTACGTGCGAGCAACAAGGGAGCTAGAAAAAAAAAGGTAGGATCTTTCCATATTTTTCCTAAAATGTATAAAAACGCTCTTAAAGAGGATCTCATAAGAGTTGTTCAGGATCTAGACGGCACTGTGGCGAGTACGGACACCATAGCTAAACTAAAGACTAAAATTGAGAAGAGTAGTACATTTGAGAGTGATGCAGATTTCGTTAAAACTTTAATTAAAAACTGTATAGATCAGAGGGTATCGCGAAACGAAAGAGAGGCAACTTTAGAAAAACAGAAAATTGAGCTCCCAAAACTACAGTTAGCACAGTTAGAAAAAGAAGTCGAACTTCAAACGGCTAAAAATAAAGCATTAAGTTTAAATCCTGCAGCTAAAGTCGAAGAGAAACAGTTCGAAACAAACATAGAAAATATGATCAAAAGCATTAAAACTTTATCTCTTCCTGTTCCCACCAGATCTGAAAATTTTAATCTGTTCTTCCAATCATTAGAACGCGCATTTTTAACCAAGAAAATAAATGACGAATATAAATCTGAAATTTTAATAAATCTTCTGGGCGAAAGAGCTCATAATGTCTTATTGTATATTAAAAGGAGGAATTAAATGACTATGAAAATTAAAATCTATTGTACTCAGAGAATTCAAGTAACCCCTCGCGAGTGTTTAAACTCATTTAAAAATGCTGTAAAATCATCAGGCGAGACATGCATCCAATTTGCTGCAAGATTGACGGCAAACTTCCAATATTATTGTTCGTTAAGAAAAGTTAATTCCTTTGAATCTCTATGTGATCTTTTAATTTCTGATAAATTATTTGAAACTTTAAATAAGGAAACCGCAACTCATATTGGCATTCGAGAAGCGGAAGATTGGTTCAGGCCTATTGATTTAGCTAAAGAGTGCGATATTTATATTTCATCTAGAAGCGGATCACATAAGGAAACTCCTATTGCTTGTGGATATACCGAAGACCCCTTTAAAAATAGACCACGAAACTATAAACCAAAGATTAAAGATAGCTATCCCCAAAATCTTGAAAGACAAAATAAAAATTGCTACATATGGGGTGATTCATCTCATTATGCAAGAGACTGAGAAGCGTTATGAGAAGCGTTTTAAGCCTATAGAATCTGACGGCCACATCCATAATAGAAAAAACACGAATAGTTTGAAAGTCAAGAGCGAAAAACAAAAAAGCGATGAGTTCGCACAACAGCTCCAAAACGTAAACATTTTTGTAGAAAATCCGCCCGTAACAGCCTTGATTGATTCAGGTTGCCAGATCCCAGTTCTAAATTCCTCACTAATTAGATTGAACAAACCTTCCGAAGAAATAATAACATTAAGCTCATGTTTTAACGAAAAGCGCGTTGTGGAAGTTGCACCAATAAATATTTCTCTTACTCAGCACTCTCCCAGTTTAAGTGTTCGAACGGCAATATCACCGAACTTGACTGAAGAATTTATTATAGATCCCAGTGTATATACTGAAATAAAGAAAATAAGCCACGCAAAGAGCGATGTTTTATTGAATAAAAGTGAATCCTCTTTAGGTACTTTTTCTTTTTCTATTTTTACAGTTGCAAATGTGATAGAAAACTCTAGTTATGATTTGTCACATGTTAAAAACTTTAATACTAGAAATGATTTGAGTTCTCTAATTAAGAATTATAAACCTAATAAAATTAAGAGTACTAAGTTAAAAATGAGTATTATATTGAAAGATGATATTCCTGTGTGTCAGAGAGCCAGACGTTTATCTTGTTCTGAGAAATTACAGGTAAACGATCAAATTGATTATTGGTTACAACAGGGTATTATAAGAGAAAGTTGTTCTGATTATTGTTCACCTATAGTATTGTGTGAGAAAGTCAATGGTGCCATGAAAACGAGTTCCGTGGGCTCCAACTCCCGGTCGCCCACCCCTTCACCTATGGAGGGTAAACATAGTCGGTTCGCAATGCTCCGGAGGCTCTTCAAGCCCTGGAAGTGGTAACGGAAGAAAAGAGTGATCGTTTTGAACAGACGTCCAGAACTCTAGAGAGGAAAATATCGATGCGTTCAACCAGAGAAGAGCTTATTAAAAGGGCGTTCTTATGCCTGATGGAACTGATAAAGACCAAGATAGCAAAATAAATGATTCCGTTCATCAGAACCACATTCCGCAAATCAACGGGTTTGGGCCCGAGAGTGGCATGTCAGAAACTGAGAAGCAGCGTAACTCTCCGTAGGTAACGTACACGTCGTCCTCTGTTTTAGAAACCTACAACACAGTTGTGGTTACCAACTCTGGCTTTCCTACCGTACTATCGTCATCTCAGAATCATGCCATGCCTGTGATACACAATGTTTCCCTGTTGAACCTTCCGGATGTCGAAGAGGTGCCTTCACATGATGGGGAAAATGTTCTCTCTGTTCTTCCAGAACCTCCAATATCGTTGAATGATATTGAGCCAATACTACATCCACAGCAGCAGACCACATGAAGATGTGGGGAGAAACTGTCTAGTTCAGCAAAATTATGCTATGTTAAGTCTTTGTGTATTTGTTGTATAGTCCTTGTCTGTTCCGTCTTTTTGTATGTTTCAGATTCTCCTCTGGTCTCCATTAAAAAAGAGAAAGAAATAAGTACCGCTGCGGACAGCGTACGATCAGGTTGGCCGTTGTGGAATCGGTTGTGGAGTCCTCATCCAATTGAATCTCTCAACGAAACAAAGCACGCAGTCTTCGCGCGCAGGCGCAGCTGATCCAATGTGAAACAAAAACTTTGACCATTGAAAAAAAGCGGAAAAAGAGACAGAGGTGCGTGAGCAGGCGTTCCCGTCGTCACATCATGGAAATCTAATTGTAGAATAGCTACCTTTTTTTTAATTAATTTTTGTTAAGTTTAAATAAATCTGAAGAAAGACAAATGTCTTGGACCCCTTGTTGTCTCCGACATATATATAAACAGACGTTTAACTCACATAATAAAATATTTACACTTCGATTAAACACCTCTGGCTCTTAACGACAGTTCCAGTACAATTGCTGACACTTAATCTGCACGATAGTGTTGAGAGTGACCTACGCATCTCTCTCGTGAACAACGGGTGGTGCGTCCCTACTCGGCCACCGTTCTCGTCGCTCTTTCCTCAGCCCCGGATCCTCGACCTCCGCGTCTCGAGTCTGCTCGCTGAATCCCTCTCCTTCGTTAACTCCTTGGTGGCTGCACTGACAGCGCCCTCTAAAGAACGTTCATGTGGAAATTTCCCACAACTCTCGGCCATCCACACAAGCAGTGTCCTCATTGCTCACGCACTAAGGATCTGAAATAAACAGACTAAAAAAAACAAAACAAAAAAGAACAAATGTTAATATAAAGAAACTCAAATATTTGAAACAAGTTCGGTCCTCCTCTCTCATCAATACAAAGTCCATGGCTTCATCTCTCCTTTCTGATATTGAGTTTTTTTTTCGTTTTCGGTGGTAGGTTCTCCCATTCTCCTCTTGTATCCTTCTTGTTGGCCAATTTGCATTCAACACAGTTCTTTATTACATTTTCAATACACCTTCTCATATTCGGAAAACAATAGTCTCTTCACCCCAACTCTTCAGTCTTTGTCACTGCAAAATGTCTAAATGAATGAACTTTCTTAATCACGTTTACTTGCATCATTTCTGGAACGACTAACAATTCTTGATTTCCACTAATTTTAAATAACACATTATCATCTAAATAAATAATTAGTGTACCGTCTCTTAACAGCTCTTTAAACACGTAATTAATGTATCTTTGGAAATAGTTACTGCTAATAGACAACCCAAATGGCCCTTTCAAAAATTCTTATTGGCCAGTTTCCGTTACAAACGCGGTATATTTTCTACTAGCTTCATCAACATCTACATGAAAAAATGCATTCTTTAAGTCAAGCGTCGTGAATATTTTCCATTCCCTAACTTATCTAATATCTCTTCGATTATAGAAAGTGGATACCTATCCTTAATTATTTTCTTGTTTAATTTTTGTAATCTATGCACAATCGCATTGTTCCATCTTTCTTTTTACACACCACAACCGGAGATGAAAAATCGGAATAACTCTCTTTAATTATTCCCTGTTCTAACCACTCATCTATTTGCTTTTCTGAGTTAGCTAAACCTCCTGACACCCGAACGTTATTCCCCCCTCTCTGTTTCATTTTGTAAACACACCGGATTGTATGCCGCGTCCATTGACACCTCTTCCTCTGACTCACCCTTCAAAACGATTTGGGAAAGAATTATTTTTCTTCCGAAACGTACTTTTTGTTTATGATAACTGAATTCGCACCTGAGTCAAAGTAGCACTTAGTGGGGTATCATCAATAATAACGCCTACATATTGCAATTCATTAATTAAAAAGTTATTTTGATTAGGAATAGAAGTTTCAATTTGATTTACGGTATAATCTGTATCTTTATTTTCTGACTTAATCGTTTTTACACTCTTAATTAAATTTTCTAAATTATTAGTATCTCCTTTTGAACTTTGTTGTGTTGCTTACCCTTTTGCCAAAGTTTTCTGAAGTTCAATTTCTCGTTCAATTTGTTGTAGTTTGATTTTTTCTAACACTACATGTGAGTTGATCACTTGCAGCTGCTCTTCGGCTTTAGTCTGCCTGCCCTCAACAGACAAATTTAGCAGATTCATCACAAAATCGGGATCGTCTTTAAAAGCTGTGGATTTTTCCAATTTAGTTTTTAGATGGATTATTATTTCTTTCGAAGTAGCTTGTTCTCCAATTGCCTTGAGAACACTTATAAAGTCCTCCTTTCTTGTATTTTTATGGTACGACATATTCTAATACAATTTTAATTATCACAATAGAAGGATATTAAAAGGTATCTTACCCTTTTTTTTCTTTCTTTTGTGGAAATCCCTTCTACATGCACAGGCCCATCAACTGGTATCCAATGTAATGCACACACACATAAGCACAGTTCAAATGGTCACAGTCCTAACAGTTCTTTTCTTTTTCTCACTGTATTAAATAATATTTTTCACAGTCCAGATCGCATTAGTCCAATATTAACAGTCCTCACAGTCCAGATTGCGTTAGTCACAATATTAACAGTCCAAATCGCGGCCGTGCACCCATATTTTGTGGGATTATGGTGCAGTTCTAGGGGTATTCAATGATCACACTCGTCTTTAATAAACTAACGTTTAATGTTGGGCAATAGATACACAGTTCTACTTGCTACGACAGACGTTTAACACATATAATAAAATATTTACACTTCGATTAAACACCTCTGGCTCTTACCGACAGTTCCAGTACAATTGCTGACAGTTAATTTGCACGATAGTGTTGAGAGTGACCTACGCATCCCTCCCGAGAACAACGGGTGGTGCGTCCCTACTCGGCCACCGTTCTCGTCGCTCTTTCCTCAGACCTCCGCGTCTTGAGTCCGCTCGCTGAATTCCTCTCCTTCGTTAACTGTCAGCGCCCTCTAAAGAATGTTCACGTGGAAATTTCCCATATATATATATATATATATATATATATATATATATATATATATATATATATATATATATATATATATATATATATGGGAAAATGACTACAACCTAAGGATGATAAATGCTTTATTTAACAATATGAAATATCTAAATTATATATATACTAAACAGCAAAGGAGAACGTCTTTCTCCTACGTCTAAAACTTAGCGTCCCTAACGTCCGTCTGCGTATTTTCCCGTGTGTCCTTTAGTCGGACATTCCTGACGGGGTGTGACGTCAGTGTGGACTGCTCCACCCTAAGTACAAGGGGAGGGGTTGTCCATTGCACATATCCAACCCTACATCGGCCATCATGACCGGAAAGGCGACGTCGCCTGATTATAGACAATGATAAAATGTACAGATACATAGTAATGAAATATTAAAAATGTACACAGTTATACAGTAGGTGAAAGAATTATACACAACACAAAATATCATCAAAGAAAAAGTACAAAAATACTGAAAAATGAACAACTTTAAGGTAATATCTCGTAAATAGAAAAAAAATTTCATACATTACCACTGGGGTAAAACAAATTATGTTAACGATACAAATAAGATCAAGGCTAAAATAAGAATCTGGAATAAGGAACAGGAACATATTGAAGCAAGATGCTCCTACTTCTAAATACTTAAATTTGTACTAAAATGAATTAAGAAAATGTTAGAGTCATTCAATAAAAATGGTATCAAAAATAAATAAATAGATAAAAAGTCTGTTGTTAATGTCCATAACGAAAGTCTTTCACAGGAAGAAAAATTGTGAACAGTTTTTAATGGAGAAATCAAGTAGAGTTAGTTTGGCTAGGCCAGAGTTTCATGAATTCTGCACAAGTAGACGTTTTTGATGGTCCGTCGACAAAATCACACTTTTCTACGTCATAAGTGTCATTGTGCTTGACTTTTGTAACTTTGTATGGTCCGAGGTATTTTTGTTTAAGTTTCAAGCCTGGACCAAACTGAGTGCGTTTAATTGCTACTAGGTCATGTAGTTGATATTTATGAGCTTGTCTGCGCCGGAGATTGTACGTGCGGCGATTCTCATCTTGAACTTTATAGATTTGTTTTTTTGGCATCTTGACGGAGAGCATCACGTTGTTCTTGGAATTGAGCAGTAATCTCATCGTTAAGAAGTTCGACAATCTCAATGTCCTGGCAAGACTTCATCTTGGTGCCGAAAAGAAGCTCAAATGGAGTCATCTTGATGCTTCTTTGAAAAGTTGAGTTCAGGATTTCTCGCAGGTGGGGTACGTGAGAATACCATTTCTCAGGATCGTCGACAGAAAGTTTTGACACCACAGCAATGATGGTGGAATTTTTGTTTTTCAATTTGCCCATTAGATCTTGGGAGACCAGTTGTATTGGGGATATGAAGGATGTATTGCTTTTTACAGTAATCTTCAAATGCGGAGGAAGTAAATGCGGATCCTTTATCAGTGATAATTCTAGCGGGGTTTCCGAAGACATGTCTTTGGTTTTTTCTAATCGATTTATGACTTCTGCAGCGTCCGTAGTTCTAGTGGGATACAGCCATGTAAATTTACTGAATGCGTCAATCACTGCAAAAACATGCTTATATTTCTTCGAAGTTGTCGCTAGGGGACCCAAATGATCTAGATGAAATGTATGGAGTGGTAAATCGTTTTTTCTATCGGGTTAAGCGTGCCATCTTGTTTACCACGTTTCCGGTTTGTGAGAATGCACGTAACACAGTTTTGAATGCATTTTCAACTTTGTCTTTAAGTCGTGGGATGTGAAAGTCTTTGCTAACTAAATCTTGTGTGCGTAGAACAGCAAAATTGCCACGTTCATGTGCAGTTTTAATTATGTTAGCATGCATTTCGTCAGGTACCACTAGTAAATCGGTGCCATTGACTGTTTTGTACAGAAGTTTGTTTTTTTACGATGTAGCTATCATGCGGCATTGTTTCTACACTGCTCAAAACAATTAGGGGAGCACATGATTTTAACAAAAGTAAGCAAATATGTATACCAATAAGTAACATAAAATGAATCATCCATAATGTAAAGCCTACCAGGAAACGGAAGAAGAAAACTTTATATGCAAATCAAAGTTCAGGACGTCAAAAAACCAGAAAAAAAGGAGATAAGGGCAGAAACCGGGATGTTGCAGAAACGTTTGTTTTATAGCCGTAACTGTGAAATTCGATTGCGCAGTATCTTTTTTGAGACAAGGTTACACTAAGAATGTCTCAACAACGTGATTTACCGGAATCCATGGCATGGCGTTTTATAGGCAGACTGGAATCCGGGGAAAACACAACGTAGTGTCGCGGACGCTGTTGGAGTCGCCAGAAGTGGAAAGCAAGGCTGTGGAATCGATTCAAGAAACAGGAAATGTTAGACGTCGACCAGGGCATGTCGGCCACGCGCCATTACATCAACTGAAGACCGGTATATACAGTTAACAGCCCATCGAAACAGAACAGAGAATGCTACGCAGCTGCAAAGACAGTTGCTCTTGGCAACAGGACGAAAGGTGTCCAGCCAAACAGTACGTAATCGGCTTCATGAGGGAGGGCTCTATGCACGTAGGCCAATGGTCTGCATTCCGTTGACCCCACGGCACCCTGCGGCCCGAAAAAGATGGGATGCTGAACATCGAGAATGGGAGCAACATGATTGGAGCCAAGTGCTGTTTTACCCAGACGAGTCCCGATTCAGTCTAGAGTGTGACACCCGACGTGTTCTTGTATGGAGGGACAGGGGCACTCGAGAATAACCCCGCATTCGTTCGTGAAAGGTCACAATGCAGAAGATCTGGTTGATGGTATGGGGTGGAATCAGCATAGGCGGACGTACGGACCTGCATATCATTCGGAATGGCACTTTGATGGGCCGAAGGGCATGCCGACGAGATACTTCTTCGACCATGTCAACCCTGCACGCTGGAGCCATTGGAGATTCCTTTGTTTTCCAAGAAGATAATGCCCGACCGCATAGAGCTCGTCTGGTGGAGAACATGCTTGAAGCTGAAACAATACAGCGCATGGAATGGCCAGCGTGCTCTCTGACCTGAATCCCAATCGAGCATGTTTGGGACATGCTCGGACGACGCATTGCTGCGACCAAGGCCGCCTGCTATTGTCCGGGAGACTTGAGATTGCACTTCTTGAGGAGTGGAACAAAGTATTCCCCAAAGTCTGATCGGTAACCTCGTCGTATCCATGGCAAACAGATTTGTGCAGCAGTCTTATCTGTTCGAGGAGACGACATGCCCTATTAAAACTCATGCATAATGTCTCGCATGACTTCTATTTTTTTTATCGTTTACATGCAACCAAATTGTTGCCCTAAATCATCTTTTCATGTTTTTTCCATATTTTCAAAATTCAAGCTTAATTCAAATTTTTTTTTGCCTTTTTCTGTATTGCGCATTGATACGCGTGTACTATGCATTGTATGCCAATACGGGGGGCTGTCTCAACACGGTTTTCTTTAACTTTTTTCTCTTGCTCCCCTAATTGTTTTGAGCAGTGT
>BMAU01004209.1:0-127614 GCA_019973935.1 Trichonephila clavipes | reverse complement strand
CAAGTGAGATGGTTTCATGATGAATTTCAAGTGAGAGGGTTTCAAATGAGACAGTGTTCATGATGAATTTCAAGTGAGATGAATTTCAAATGAGACAGGGCTCATGATGAATGTCAAATGAGAGGGTGTTCATGATAAATTTCAAGTGAGAGGGTTTCAATAAAGGTCGTTTTCCATTTCCAATCATTTTTTGAAAGGGTCACGGTGCTCAAGAATTTTTTCGACCGACTGTACCCTACGACTTTGTGTTGACTTCAGAGCTCTGAACTCGGAGAGTGTGTCTGATGATTTTCCGATGGAAGATGCAGTGGAGCTCAGACATTCTATTGGAAGAGCCAATATCATCACAACGTTAGATCTCTTGAAGGGGTATTGGGCTATACCCATGGCTGAATACAGCAAAAATCTTACATATTTCAAGACTCATCGGCAACAGTACCGTTTCAAGGTGATGAGTTTCGGTTTGAAAAATGCCTCTGCCATATTTCAGCGTGAAATGAACAAAGCATTATCGTGTTACAGAGAATTTTCACGTGCCTACATCGACGACATCGCAATCTTCTCCAAAAATTGGGAAGAACATCTTCTTCATCTGGATACTATTTTAACGAAACTTTCAGAGTTAAATTTCACTGTGAACCTCAAAAAGTGTGCCTTTGGAAAAGCTCAAATTAAATATTTGGGTCATATTATCGGTTCTGGTAAGCATGAACCAGATCCCGAAAAGACTGCAGTTATCAACAACTTACCAGTGCCGAAAACGAAGAAGGAGCTTCGTAGTGTACTTGGACTGTGTCATTACTATCGTGAGTATATTCCTAAATATTCAGAACTTGTGTATCCATTGACGGAACTCACCAAAAAGAGAGTACCTGATTCCATCCCATGCACTGAGAAACATGATTCCTCATTTCATCTTCTAAAAAAGGCTTTAGTGGAAGCACCTTCACTGTACTCTCCAGTTCCTGATAAACCGTATACCATTCATTCAGATGCATCGCAAATTGGCATAGCTGCTTGCCTGTCACAAAAATGTGATGATAAGTGTTACCCAATTGCTTATGCAAGTCAAAAATTAAGCAAGACCCAACAGTCCTGGTCAACTATTGAACGAGAGGCATTTGCGATTGTGTGGAGCTTAAAAAATTCGAAGTATGGGTATTTGGGACTGAAACTGAATTTTATACTGATCATAACCCTTTACCCTACTTAACAAAAAAGTGCACCACAATCTGCGAGGCTACAAAATGGGCTTTTTGCACTACAAAGTTCAATGTGACAATCAAACATTGTCCTGAATGTTAAAATGCCTCATGCTGATGCACTTCCGATTAGTGTAACAAATGTGCTTTTCAATTTTAAAAAGAAAATTGTAGATTTAATGAATAATTATTTTTTTATCTTATTTTGTGTATCTCATTATATTATTTTTGTGTCTATTTACATTTAAAAAATGCTAGTGTTTCTTTTCGAATATTAGTTTTTTTTTATATTAATGTTTATTATGTGAATTCCTTAAATTTCAATTTTCTTGATTATTATGGGATAATTAATCATATCAAAATTGTATTCTTAATTTAGTTTTGTATAATTTGTTATGTATACTTAGTTTTCATATTTTTTTAAGTGTGAGGGAATGCTAATTACTTATATTTTAGTGTATTATATGAATGTATATTATTTTATACTTTATAATCAGATTATCATGTGTGACACATCAATCTTGTGTGGGGGTGTAGTGTTTCCTCCCTTCACCAGGAGGCACACTGTGCTCCCCTCCGGTAAGAATGTTTTTTTTATAAGAGAGAGAGAGAGTCTCTCGGCACCGGCGCGTTAGGTCGGAGTCCATTTTGAAACATTACCCGCGTGGGTCCTTTAATTTTAAAATTTACATGTTTATATTGAATAAAAGTGCTGTCCTTAAGAATACGTCTGTTGAGGAAAACTACAACAACATTATACATTTTACCACAAAGTATCACAATGCTCATTTGGATTCTGTACTAGTTGGTGTTATCGTCATTAAATAGGAGTATGTTCTTTACGATTAGTCGACACATCTCCCTCCGTTTCAAAAAAGAGATTTCTTTTAAAATTTTTGATTATAGTATTTCAAATCTAATAGACTGCATTGGTGCATATAGCTCTTTGATAACTTTACCGAGTTCTGCGACACTTAATAGTTATTTTGTATAAATTGATCCAGTTATTTAATCAGAACTAGAATCAATTTCAAGTGTTATACCTTATTTTAAATATAGAAAATCCAGTTGCATTAGCTGTTAGTAATGCAATGGGATTTGAAGTGTTTCAAGCAGGTTCATTATTAATTAACGCCATTTAATCGAAGAAGTAACTGTGGCAAAATCTATTCTGGAGCTATTGCTTATATTATTGAGTAAGTATTGCAAAGAGCTACTTAGATCTGTGTGATGTTCTCCCATTGGAGAAATGAGAGCTGCATATATTTTTTTACTTATAGCACTCATAATTGCACAAAAAAATTCCGTGTACATATTTCATGAACAAAATGTATATTTTCTAAGAATTAAATGCATAGAAAATTTTGATGGGAAAGAATTTTAAAATATATAATTTAGACAAAAACTACACTCCAAAATTAATTTTCTTAAATTCGATATTGGAAAAAACACCTGGATCCTGGGGCTGCAAGCGCTCGGCTGTGCCCTTTGTAGATACTTTTTCTTGTTCTTGCATATTGATTGTAACTCCAGCAAAGTTTGCACAAGCATAAATCATGCCATCATACCGGAAACAAAAAGTCTCTTTTTGTATTTTATTAAAAACAAAATAGTCCGATTTTGGTGGAAAATAGCAAGATTCACTTGCCATAAATTTGGCTTCAGTGATGTTAATACACAAGTACCATTTTTCTCATATTAAAAACTTTCTTGCATATGCTCTGCACTTGCAGGTTAAGTAAAGAATTGTACCATTTTAAGCTAATAAGATTAAGCTAGTAAGTGGTAATAATACATATAAGAACAGTGTTAGTAAAGAAATTCGAAGATTTCGTTTTATTATATTTTTTTTAAGTATTAACATACTGCGTTGACGAAATTGTCGAGTGAAAACATTGCCAAACATGTGATATTCAGGTAATATCAAAAAACTGTTTTCATGTTTGTACAATAATTTGGTTCATACATGCAATAATAACATTTGGCAACATCTTTTGATTTGGAAAAATTAATTGATGTTGTAATGGGTATCATAGCCTTTGTTGCTCCATATCCCACAAAACCTGAACTGAACTGAACCGAACTGATGTTGTAATATGCGAGTACCATTTTTCTTTTTATTTTAAACATGAGTTGTACTCTAGTTGTGTGAGAAACACTGTAAATATTTAAGAACAAAAGTATTTTATCAATTCAAAACAGCAAAATTAAAAATTTAAAAAATCTCATTTCTATCATAGTAATATCAAACTGATGTTTTTTTTTGTGTGTGTGATTATATACTGTGTATTGAAATCTTACTTCAGCTAGTACACTTGGATAGAAGGTAAAAGACTTTTTTGTATTTTTGAAAAAGTTCCATTTATATCGTATTGAGTAGAAGTAGGTTTAATAAATATTTTTTTTTTTTAAATTTTTGTATTCTGAAATCTGTAACCCAATGTCACACATGTATGCTTTTTGTTGAAAATATCATTAAATCTGGATTCTATTCAGTGCAAAGTCACTTGTGTCAGGCCTTATGAAAGTTTACTGTACATGGTATCTTTAATGTATGACTTGGTCTTTTGGGTATGATTTAAAATAGGGAGTCATTTTAAGTATTCTAATTATGAAGGATAATATTGCATGGCATTGAAGAAAAAAATTGAAACACAATTAGCATAAATATTCTACACAGAGGGATTAATATTTTTTAGACTATGTAGTATATTTTTTTACTTAAATAACTTATATGTATGTAACCACAGACATTTCTTACATTTTACCATACATACCAAATAAAGTTTTTGTTTAAGGGCTCATAATATTGTTTCTTGTTTATAGGGATCCTCAGCCTGTTCCAAAATTAACACATCTCCCTGTGTTAATTATGTATCTTAATTGTGGTTGCTGGTAGTGCAATGGTAATAATTCATTTTTTAAAGATGGTTCTAGAGGCTTGTGATGAATTGTACTTCTGGAGAAAATGGTAAATGCAAATGCATATGATCCTAATGATTGTTAGATGTGTGAAATTTACATTACGTATTCATATAAGTGAATCATCTAATATATATCTATAAATTTAAAATATTTGTGGACATATTATAAGTTGATATGTTTAGATTGATATGTTTGCTCAAAAAAGGACTAATATTTAATCAGCGTTTAAGAAATGGCAGTTAAAATATCTATTCAACTATGATAAGTGGAAATATACTGTTGTGTCATGTTAGTATTTTATTATGTATTAAATGTAATTCACAGTAGTGAGTTCTCAAATTATTGTTACTAATGCCACCTGTTTGGCATGTCCCAGATTCAGGTCCATGAAATTAATTATGGCAAAGGGCTAGATTGTATGCCTGTCGTTAGCTGTAGCTTTAAAAACCATTCAGGTGATAGTTCGTTTCGGCTGATTTCCATCCCAATTATGAGAAAGAACACCCTGGGGCTAGTCAGTAGCCTCCTACGGTAAAATCCTAGGAGGACCCACTGCTGTTTTTGGCGCCAAAAATTTTTCGCCAAAAAGCGCCAAATTGAAGGTTTTCAAAAAGGCGTCAATGACGAAAAACTCTTGGGAAGCGCATGCGTCAGCGGAGGGGGGATGAAATGGGCGTTTCGCAAAGATGAAATCGAATAAATACATTAAATTAATCATTATATAAAAGAAAAAAAAAACGGAGAAAGCAATGAAATTCATTAAAAAAGTATTCTAAAACCAGTGTGGCCAACATGATTTACATTTTAAAAGGACGAAGGGCGTTTCGCAGGATAAAATCGAAGAAATACATGAAATCAATTTTTAAAAAATGTTAAAAAGCACTTACCTTACGCTTGCATTTCGTCATGATCTGTTGGGTGGATACCCTTGCGATGGATACAAGGAATTTATGAAAATTCTCATTCACCAACTTGTGATCGTAGATCGCCGCCACATGTCTTATTAACTTTTTGTCATATTCTTTATTAGCTTTTCAAGTCATTCATCACGAACTCATTCATGCTCTTGCCAAACCAATATCTCGTCAAACGCAAGATAATAGTTATAGCAAGTTTGCTTTTGCTAAACCAAGTGCCCTTTCTCACACTCCCAGGAGCGTCGTGGCGGTTATCATCTTTGACTGTTTTGCGGCAACGCCATTAAGTAGCCGTCAACCGTTCCCTTTAAAGCTTTTGCAAACGCATATTTTTTACACCTCGGAGCATTTCATAACGAGGAAGCAATTAAATTAGCTTTCATACAACATTCTAACGTCTCTTTCTTCCCCTATGTGCCCAGGAGCACAAATAAACATATCATAGCCTCACTTTAAAGTAATTTCCTTTCACACGCCATTCTTAACAACCTCCAGCGAAGTCAAATGTCAAAATGACGTTTTTCGGAAAAAGGCGAAATGTTGCACTTTTTAGAGGTTGCCATTTTTTTGGTGATTTGAAAAATTTTCTGATGAAATGGAAAGGTTACCATATTGTAACCTTTATCGCTCAAAATTTGGCGACAAAAAAAATTTGGCGACCAAAAGTGGGTCCTCCTAGGATTCAACCGCCTCCTACCTCTCTTCCACCAAACTCGTGAGAGGCTCAATGTCTATTTAGAGTACCACCATGCCGCAAAGGCACTATACATTTACAAACATCCATGCCTTCTCCGGAATTCAAACCTCTTACCCTACAGAACAGCAGTCAACATAGCTAACCACTATACCGGATGGGCAGAAGTTCTCAGTTTAGTCTCCATTATTATAAAAAGCATAATTTGATGCTGAGATACTCATTTATTTTGTTTGGCCTTGTTAATGATGCATTGTTTAAACTATCAGGAATTAAGATTCTATCAAATAGTTTAGTAGTGAAATTTCAAAAATTGAAGTTAAGGAGATAAATCATTCATATTTAAAATCCTTTTCTTCCCTACCAAGAAAATTGACTGAATATAAGTTGGTCAAATTAAATCATCCAAATCATATAAAAGGAATGAAATTATTCAGTAATAAAATAAGGCAAGACTTATTTAATTTTTTACAGACCATTTTACGTCTGAATTTAACTGATAAAAGGTCAGTTTCTGATAAGGGATAAGATCTAAAACTGTTTATACCTGCAATCATTGAAAAAAAATGCTGTATAATTTTCATTGTTATGTTTTTGAAGTAAATTGATTTTAACAAAAAAAATAAATTATTAAACTATTTTTAAACTTTGTCTCAAATGTGGCAAACATTTAAGTATTATGTTGAAGATTGTCTGAACCTTCCTCTCTCTTATTTTTTGCACCTTAGATTAGTTTCAGTCATAGCTATATTGAGCAGTGGTGTACACAAGGGGAAGGTTTGGGGCGGTTTAAACTCCCCCTCCTATAGACCAACAGAATTTTTAATTTTCCTCATAATTACCTCTTTGCACTTATATCTGCCGCTTTTTGAATATAACACCCCTTCCCAAGGGAGGTCTGTGTATGCTAGAGTGTCAAACTCATGGACTATATATATGCATGCCACCCTCAATGAACAATTCTATGGCTCTGCCAATATATATATATATAGACGCACAATAATACATAATAAAATATCAATTTCTCCCAAAATCGGAAAGATAGTTGCTGAGAAGAAAAGTTAAGTGTCAGGATGTAAACATTAAATTTTTTATTCTTTTATTTATGTTTACTATAATGTATTATTTGAAATAAAATTCCATTTCTATGAATATTGATTTTTTTCGGCCTACCTACAGTGAAACATTGTTTGTATAGCCCAAGTTTGTCTTTGAGAGTTTGACTCCCTTGGTGTACACCATTGAGGTAAAGCCAATATGTTAATATTAATTAATTTCTCTCTGAAAAGCATAATTGAATATATTTTGCTATATGACTCTAAAAAAACTATTCACCTACATATCACCAGGAATAAATTAATGTGATATTTGTGAAATCAAATATATGAACAATACAAAAATGTGTTTTTTAATGTAATAATGCATTTTATGAAAGTTATTATTGCTAAGTGAAATTACCAAGTAAAATGTACATTTACGCAATCTTTGTAACTGTGAGGGTTCGTAGAAAGTAAATTAAAATCATTCAATTCTTTTACATTTTTTTTTATTGTTAGCATGGCTTAAGGGTGGTTCCAAATGTCATAGCCCTTTCTAAAATAGAATAAATTTATCCTTTGAGTTAAATTAATTAAATCTAGGCATCTCAAAGGTCTTGAATTACGTTTTCTGACAAACAAGAGATATAAAGTCTTAAAAAAGTGATTATGATATTAATATGAATTAAATATGTGATCTTTATTGAAATCATTGTTTGGTAATAAAATAAATAGAGAAAATTTTAAAGTACATTATGTTTATTGGAATTATTGTTATGCTGAAAAACAAATATATAATAGCTACTTTTTTGTATAACAGCATCAAATTAAGTACAATATAAATTTGAATTTAGAAGCATCCTCTGTTGACTATTATCAAAAAGAGAAGATTATGTTTTACAATTGCAATTTTAGAGTTAAGTCTTATTTTACTTGTCTCGGTGACGTTCAATTTACATTAAAAAGTTAGTTCCACTGAACGATAGTATTTCATAAAGAACTGCATGGAATGAAGGTCGCATTTTCAAGAAAAATAATTTTAGAATAGTGTATATCTAAGAAAGGAAAAACTCTTTTTGTTCAATCGATCTGTTTTTCATTTTCTTTCTTTTTTCTTAACTGGTGCACTATTTCTCACTTATGTTTATGATTAGTTGTGTTAATGTTGAAAGAGTTATCAATTTAAACTGTACTTGGCTAATACATTTTAATATACCCAAAAGAGTGTTGCAAAAAAAAAAAGGAACATATATTTTTCAGCTTACATAGCATTACATACCTTTGAGCTAGACATCGAAGTTAATATATAATCTTGAAAGGTGGTAAGCATAAATAGAAATGTAATTAATTAATAGGGTTGTAATGAATGCAAGATTATTGTAATCATGTTTTTTGCTTTGTACAAAGTCATTTTTGATACTGTTTCTCGTTGAAATTTTTCAGCTATTCGCAGCCTACTGTGTTCATTTTGTTGAGAACAGAGCTGATCTGATGCTGCAAAATGCTAATGCTGTGCATTGTCAAATCTGGCTGCACGGTGCTCTGCTGCTTCCTCAGTGATTATTCTTTGTCTGGTTTACTTGTTCACTGATGCCTGTTCTTCCTCAGTTTGATGTGCAATTTTTCCTCACATTGCTTTTTCTTGGCGAGTATGATGACTTGATTTTCTCCAATGCATTATTTTTATGTACTGAAGCCAATTGACTGCACTTAAAAAAGGAAAAAAAGGTTAAAACAAAAACATATGAAATTGCAAAAAAAATTTAAAAAATAAGAAACATGGATAAAAAAAAGGGGGGAAAATAAAAAATGTGAACAAAATATTTAATTTCAAACATAAATCAACTAACACAGCCAAATTCCAATGCAATGAGAAACAGAATATTTCATTCCATTCAAACAAATCACGCCAAAGAGGTGAATATCACTACATAATTTAAGCTCTGTCAATCAATATTCATTTGAATTCAATGTTTGTCAATTGCTCTGAGATATAAGAAAAGCAATTAAAAAACTTAAATGAAAAAATAAAATATACTTGCATAAAATCAACACTACAATTAAAGACGCAAATCAATACCAATGCAGTGTAGTACAAAATGAATAAGGTGATTGCCTATGTTCAAAATTCCACCGATAATTAAACCATATAATTAATGACACAAGTTACACTTTACAACTAAATCAAATTTGTGCATTGTTTGCAATTAGAAATTGGCTCCCTGCTTTCCTTCATCTCCAACAGAGTTAGGGTAGAAATATAAATCACATGGCTGAAGATATTTTTTGTTGAATATGCAAGGAAAATTTAAATATGAACATGGATTTCAAAGCAGAAATCTACAACAAAGCCTTGATAAGGATTGAAGATTTTTGCTGTTCTCAATTTAACTGATATTTGCAATCATTATAAACAAAAGTTCAGGGTCTACCTTTAAAATTGAGCAGCTTAGGTCTAGACATGGATTGCTCCTCACAAGAACAGTTATTTTTTGTGTGTTCTAGAGTAGTCGGTGATGGCAAGGATGAATTAAATGTACGCTGCAGAATAACTACCGGGACAAAAAGGTCCATTATTTCTAGGCCGCAAGAGTTTTTTCACTGAAAAAAAAACCAATTTAATGCACATTGAGACCTCCACTATTGAAACAACGCAAATAACTTTAGATTCATAGCATAAGAACAAAAACAAACCATTATAACTTCAAGCATTCCGTTAACAAATAACAAAGGAAATCTGTTAGAAAAGTTTTTATGCATAGTTATACTTATTTTTTTTCTAAATAAATCATGCTTCAAGCGCAAACGGTTAAATGCGTCAGGAATGTAGGTTTCCACGTTCCTTTTGTTTTAAGACTGAGCCACAGGAACGTGTGGCAGTGTACAACTAGTTTTTTTTATGAAAAAAATCATCCCTTAAGTGTAAATGGTTAGATAATAGAAATGTGTGTTATCTCTTTTCTTTCTTTTTAACCAGACTGAGCCACAGCAATGTGTGGCTGTGTACAGCTAGTTATAACAAACTTAAATCTTAAAAAGCTATCAAAAAGAAAGTAAGGTTCAATATTTTGATGAAAAAACCATAAACAGTTCCAAACAAACACAAAATATACATCAGAAAATCTTAATTTAGCCATTTGTATTCCACAGTAACATTGAAAAACTTTGGAAATCTCAAGAAATACATCCTTTTTAATCAGTTTAATATGTTACCGCCCCAACTCTTAGAAATTTTAACAACTATTTGGCAGAAAAATCCACAGCCAAGTTCAGAAAAATATTTTTTTCAAACAAGTATAGTATGATTTCCCAGTATTGAATACATATTATATCATTTGGTGATGTAAATGGTGGACTGAAAAAATATTTAACCTCCAAATACTGAGAATTATATAACAGTTTAATTTAGAGTTACTCTATTTTCCTGTATATAATCCGCAGCGGCGTATTATCCGCAAAGCCTCTTTTTAGAGTAAAAAAAAAATAAACATTGTATAATCCGCGACAGTTTCTACGGCGAATAATCTAAAAATATGAACTGCCAATAATGAGCGTCATATAAGATAAAAAATGCACAATATACTTAAAAATAGAATTAAGAAATTGTACAGAAAAAAAATTATTATGAAACTTCTCTTTAAATATGTATGATAATATTTTTTACGATAATCTCAATAAAACAAAAAAATTCTTTGCTACTGCCATCTATGTTTTGAGCTGTTAAACAAAACATTTCACGCGGAAAATCTTTTTTTTAATTTAGCAAGTTAACAGCAAAAATATTAAGATCGAGACTGCTTTTCCATTGTCTCTTTCTTTTAAAATCCATTTATTTATTTCTTCCTCTAATTCTGGCCAGTAAGATTTTCCACGACTATCAGCTCTTTAACTTCGATCACAATTTTTGAAGTTGGTCTTGTTTTTTCTCCACAAAGGAATATTCAATTCGTCAACGCTGAAAAACCTTGCAGCTTCCGGACTTTGGTAGCCTTCTCTATAACTTTTAACTTGAAGTTTGCAGTGTAACTTAACGCTTTCGCTTCAACATGATGAAAACTTTCAAAGGACGTAATAGCTCTAGTCAAGAGAAAATTGGAAATGGCGCCAGCGACTCGTAACTGTTTTTGAATGTAATTGCACGGCGTATAATACGCACAACGAAATTTGAAATTTTTTAACACATAATCCGCTGATTATATACAGGAAAATATGGTACTTGAGAAAGTTAAATTGGCAGAAATTTTTTATCAGTACGCTATTCGTTTTTGAAATGATTTTGAAATCACGCCAAGTAGATTTTTGCCAGTGTCCAATGTTATCACTTAAGCTTTAAGACATGTTAACTATTTCCTGTGAAAAGTAATAGCATACTGAAGTGAAATTAGAAATTTATATATAAAAATTATCTAAGGCAGATATCCCAAGCTTGGAAATACACAATACACCCAATACTTTTTTTACACAATTTTGAAATGACACGGTTCACCAATATACTTTTTTACAGAAAATTTTGTTCTGGCGCGAATTCCTCTTTTTTTCCATTCTAGTTTTGACAGTTTAATCAAAGGATAGTCAGTTTATGTCCACATATGGGCGAGTGACTTGACCTACTTCATTGCTTTTTTACTTTATATTCTAGTGTTTCAGAAAATACCCGATTTTTATAGTCACTTTTTCATTTATTTTGTTGTACTCAATAGCTCTTCGTTCCTCAGTATAATTGCATTTTGTATTAAGGCTGTCTTTGGTAAAAGTACAAGAGCTCTAACACAAAGTAAATTTTCAGACAAAAAAATGACTCAATTTCCATAGAAATTTGCAATTTTATAACTCGTACCTCTGTTAACAATACAGTGTTTTTAAAAATTTCAAAATATTCAATGAATACTTGCTTTTTTGTCTTGGTAGGTGAAGGCAAGTCCCATTTAACATTACGGTAAAGGATAAAAAATGCGAAACACATTTTATACCAGAAAAAAATTAATTCACTCGGTTAAAAATGGGAAGTAAGATAAAAAATGCTTCTCTCTAAAGGATAGTGAAGCCAGAATATCATATTAATTTTTCTTTTCTTTTATATCTGAAAAAATGTTCCAAATTCAGTTCCTATTCTTTAACATTAACCGAAAACTGTCTTGAAGTGTTCAGTTTGTAGGATGCAATACATAATTTCAATAAAGTTCTGAAAGTTGATATGTTCAAGTTAAATTTTTTTTTAATTCAATGGTGAAATTTCCAGTATTATCAAGGTATTATAGTAGCATTGAAAATGCACTACATTATGCAAATGTTTTTATATAAACTTATAGAAGAAAGAAATTTGAGACAGTTGTGGAAGTATGGATGCATGCTGCTTTTACTATTAAACAGTTGTGCTAATCGATTTTGAAAGCTCGTTGGAGAAAAATTTTGCCAGCATGCAACAAAAGTGGAAGTTTTGTAGTGCAAAAGTCAGTTGGGTGTTCTGAAATTATAACTATCGAATGAAACTGTTGGTGAAGTTTTTAATTACATACAAAACACTAATTTTAATTTTTTCTGTAATAAAAAATTGTTTTTGTTTCACAAATACATTGCATGGATTTCATTATTACATTTTTGGAACTGTCTTCTATGGGAAAAATCTACCCAGGAAATAAAATAGTTGTGTGTACTTCCGTTAATAGATGTAAAAAAATTTGAGCTGGCTTTATTGAACTGAAGGCATATAATTAAAAAAAATTATTACAATCTTCGCTAACTAAACAGGCAAATCAATTTAGCATAAAATTACCTGAAAAGTATGTGTATAATAGCAAAATCGTAAACATTGGGTGCAAAAGCCTATCAGAATGTTACAACCAACTTAAATGTTAAAAAGCTATTGAAAACAAAATAGGATTCAATATTTTGATTAAATTACCATAAACATTGTTAAACAAACCCAAAATACTTCTTAGAAAATCTTAATTTTGCCATTTGTATTTTAATATTAACATCAAATGAAATTTAAAAAGTTGCCTAAAACAAAGGAAAAAAATACTTATCATAAAATCCTGTCAACTAATTTTAACAAATTAAGATGTAGCCAAATGCAGAAAAATATTGTATTCCAACATGCACGGAACAACTTCTCATTATGGAATGCATATCGCAGCATTTGGTGACGTCTTATGAGTTGAGGTAAATGTTCGACAGGGGTTTAATTTAGGAATACTGGAGAAATATAAATCAGTAAGCTATATACTTGTTTGTAGGATGCTTTTGAAATCACATCAAATAGATTTTTTACGGCCTGTCTTATGTTAACATCATAACTTATGGAAATTTTAACTATTTGGCAGATAAATCTGTAGCCCACACAGAAGTCAAATATTATTATAATCTTCACTTAATAAAGAAATAAATAATTGTAGCTTAAAATTACAGAAAAATATGTCGTAACCTATAAGCAAATTCATAAGCATTGTGTGATAATACTATCAGAATGTTGCCGAACCTACAAAACAAAATTTAAGTTGTTTAAAGAATAATCATTAAAAAATGATTTATTAAAAAATTAATCCTAATTAATTATTAAAGAACAGAAGAATTAGATATATATTCCAACCGATAAATATTAACAATAGTAAAAATATATAATAATCTTGAAAACTGCGTGTAAAGTATAAATTTTCGCATTTAGTGAGAGACGAGACATCATATGATGTCATACCACTAGAAAATCACCTAAAAATTAAATTTTAAAAAATTTAGAAAGAATTTACAAAGTAATAAGTACATAAAAAAACGTCTGGATTCAAATGCAACTCATGTCAAAATTTTAGAGGAAATGGTCTAGTAGTTTGGGAGATTAGCTTCTTTGAAAAAATACACATTACATTTTTTTTATATAGATATTATTTTTGAAATGAGCATATAGGATTATCTGATTTTCATTTTGTTAATGTTTTGATAATATTTGTGTTTTGAAAATATTTGTTTCCACCATGTACCAGGATTACCTTATATGAAACCATGATCATGGTAGATTTTAGCCATAATTAAATGACACATACTTGCAATTTTAATTTCAGCAAGATTTTTATGAATCTCTGTACTATAGATATTATATGTGCAGTATTCTTCTCTATAAATGATTGATTTTCATCTAAATATGTGTACTTCTAAGTATTGTGTTGTTCTTCAGTTTTATAACTTTGACTAAACTCGTTAAAGTATTTTGGTTAGGAGTTAATTTTGATTTTTTTTCAATAAACATCCATTTGTAATGTTTTTTATCAATCAAAACTGTTAAGTGTTACAATTTAAATCAATTGGTTTCAAACTAAGGAATCTCATAGTGGCTATTTAAAATATTTTTCTTTTAACAGATTCATTGAAAAGTGAAATAGCTACTTTTCAAACAGATACAACTGAGTTGTTTCTGTGGATTGACTGGGTAATTTCTAAAAGAAAGACTTTACCGGCTTCATGTGGAAAAAAACCTTTCACATTTTGATTTGATAGAAACTCTATTAAAGCATTTCTCCTGCTGCAGAATTTTCTAATGAAAAATGGGGCTAAAAATGAATTTAATTTTATAATAACTACATTGAAATTATATGTGTATTATATAAAATTAATTCTTATTCTTTTTTTATTAGTTTAAGTAAAGGCATTTTAAGAGCATGTATGATTGCACTGTGTCTTAATAATAAAAAAAGGAATTTGTAGGCTTCCATTTAACTTTCAATGACAATTGGTTAGGATTTATATTAGCTTCACTATGTTTAGTTGCCATGTTCATTATTTAGTGGGTCTTTTCTCTCAGTCTCTTTAGTGTGTCATTTCTCTTTTTTCTTTTATCCTTGTTTTATATGTGTGTTTATTAGAGAAGTGGATAAACACACATATAAAACATCCTTTCATATCCTTTTCATTTGTTTTCTTCTTATAGGTTGCTTTACATTCTAATACAATAAAATATATTTCTTACCACTTTTAAAAATAACTACATCTAAGTCTATTGTAGCAGCAGTGGCGGCGCTAGACCACGAGTTGACTTCTGCGAAATTAGGGTTCGCGAGGCCTCCTTGTTTCCCAGTCAAGAAAACGTTAAATTACATAAGCCGAATTATAGTTAAAGTAATGTATGAGTAAACGAGATTTATTGCTAATCAAATGATGACAAAAATTACACAAATAGAAATTAAAATAAACGAACTTTTCGGCTTTTGGCCTCACTGAACTTTTTCAGGATTATGTCATAGCTGACACTAGCCACTATTTCAGCTTCAATTGATAGAACTGATAACGCAGATAGTCTCTCTTGACTCATCGTGCTTCTCAAGTAGGTCTTAATCAATTTTAACTTTGGGAAGCTTCTCTCAGCGGAAGCTGTACTGACGGGAACTGTGAGCATGATTCTAATTGTTATATAAACAGTTGCATATATTTCTGCGAAATTATTTTCTAAAATGTACTGAATGAGTTGTTTCGCGTCGTTGATAGTCTAGTGAATTCGTTTTTAAAAGTTGGAGTTCTTCATATAGTTCGAAAAGCTGTATGTCGCTGTTTTCGCCTTCCCGAAGCATTGTAAACAAATCATTACAATACTTGAGAAGGTCTTCTTTTGATATAGAATTTAAATAACTGATATCATAATTAAAATCAAATTGTTCATTGAGCGCTTTAAATCGACATTCGGTGTCGACTATAATAGCATCAATCATTGTGTTAAAAAAGTTAACTCTGTACTGCATTTCAAAAGATTTAATAGGTTTGTCAATATGTTCATAACCGAACATTCGTTTTTTCCCTGGTTGTTCTTTTTTCTTTAAATTGAGACTCAATTTCGAAATACTTTTCTCTACAAATAATCGAGCTTGTGCAACACTATTGTCAAGTCCTGTATTATGGAATTCTTGAATCCAGCTGCAAAATGACAGCAAAGTATCAATAGCGACTTTCAAATTGACTTGAACTGATTGCCATAGTTTGCTTATGTTGTTCACATGGAGTAAAACCTCGTACCACATACGTGTATCGCAACAATAAACTCAAAACTGAACATTTCATTCAAGACAGCGTCACAGTTGCTTAGAGTTTCAGAATCATCACTTTTATTTTTCAGCTCATTCACGCATTCGATAACGTCATCAAATTGCAAAAATATTGCTTTTACTGCTCCGATTCTACTTTCCCACCGTGTTTCAGACAGAGGTTTTAATGTCAATTTTAATTTAGTTTTTACAATATCCCAATGCTTACTTGACTTTGAAAACAGCACATAGATTTTATTGATGAAGCCAAAAAACGTTTTGGTTGTTGCAGAAGAGTTAGCTGCATCAATCAAAAGCAAATTCCAACTGTGGCATCTGCACGGCGTAAAGAATGTTCTTGGGTTTATATTGAGTATTCTTGTTCTGACACCTTTTTTTTATTAATACCAACCATATTGGCGTCATTATCATATCCCTGTCCTCAGCAGTTTTCGATATCTAGACGATTCCTTTCCAGTCCTTGTAATATTGAATTTGTTATATATTCTCCCGTTGTTTCTGCGAAGGCAATAAACCCAACAAAATGTTCCTCTATTGCTCCAGTTGAGGAATTGCAAAATCTTAATATTATTGACATTTGTTCAACGTGGCTGATATCCCTGGTACAATCGAGCAAGAAGGCGTAGTATTTTGCTTGTTTAACTCTGTGTATAATTTCTTCAATAACTAATTTAACATTAATGCAAACGACATGGGGATTCCCCGTCTCGCACGCTAAGTTGTTTAATTTCCATAGTGTTGCCAGAAGATTCTGGATAATGCCCGTAAAGTACTAATCACTCTTTTTACTCGCATAACTGTATGAAAATAAATAAAAATGAATAACTAAATTTTAAATAATTAAAAACTTTGCGAGGCCGTCGGCGATCGCCGACGCCTAACGCTGCCACTGTGTAGCAGGAGTTTAAAGGAAATCTCTTTCAATAGGTGTTTCGTTCAGAGACAGTCACATGGTTGGATGAGTTTGAAACAGTTAATTCAAGCACATCTAAAGTTATCTTTAAATGTCTGCGTAATTTTTCCAAAACTTGAATTAAATACCCATTGTGGAATTTTGAATCTTACTGATTTGTTGAAAACTTTGTTTATTGGAATTATTTGAACGATAATTAAATGATTTAGTCGAGGGCGTAAAACATATAAGAAACAGGGGTTAAGATTCATATATAATTATTAGATAAAAAAATTGGGGGAATTCTTTTGACTCATCCTGTATGGATTTGGTCACTGGATTCAAGCTGCTCGGTTGTCATTTTTCTTTTTTTAACCTTATTTTAAAATAAAGAAATCAGTTGCCAAAACATCTCAGCATATTCTTTCTAGTACTACTTTCAGATTTCAAGCGGTGAATATTAATGTTACACCCTCTCATATTTCAATAGTTAAATTCCAAAAGATTATTTAAATTAATCCAGATAATCTTACAAGTAACAAATAATTCCTCTCCATCTTTACTAACCTTTAACTTATGTTTCAATAATATATTTCTGATTCTTCTACCTTTAAAGAGGTTTTATTGTCAATAAAAACTTTATTTTTTTTCCAGTTTCATACATATTAGATTTTAATTTCCAGTCTGCATTCCTTCAAAAAATGAATGAAACTAATTTGTCACTGTTAGAAAGAAGCCCTCAGGATGGGACTGACAATCAATGAGAATAAGACCAAATGCATGCTTTGTACTAAATCTTGTATTAACAATTACCATTTTAAAAATGAAGAGTATAGTTTTGAAGTTGTTGACAGCTTCACTTATTTAGGTTCAGAAATTAACAATAGAAATGATTGTGCTACTTAAATCCATAAGAGAATTGCAATGGCTAATAGATCTTTTAATGGAGTACAAAAATATATGAAATCTAATTTAATCAAAAGAAAAACAAAGGTTTTGTTCTATAAAAGTCTTTTAAGATCAGCATTAACTTATACATGTGAAACTTGATCCATGTCTCAAACATAAGAATATGATAAGTATCTACGAAAGTAATCCATTTAAGATCCATTTTTGGACTAACAAAATGCTATCTAAAAGCCAAAACATCTCCAAATATCAAAATAAAATTTCTCAGTTAATTCTTCATTTTACGCTTAGCTGTGATGTACAGCTGATTTTTTTCCTTCATAAATTTTATTGTGAAATTAAAATTTTGTTTACATGTTTTAAATATATAGAAGAAATAATTTTTTTCCTTTTCCTTTTGCAGAAAGTTGTCAATGTAAACTGGTATTCAGAACAAAAGTGCAAGAACCATTTTCTTCATTGTGGATTTTAATACAGATTTATATAGTCAAAATTAAAAAAATAAATTGTTCTTGTGAAGTTAGCAAAATGACTCTTTCTCCATTTGATAATTTAACACATTTACCTGTTCTTGATAATGAAATGCCCTATGCTTGTGAATTTTGCAACAAGTCTTTCTCTCAAAGTGACCATTTAAAAGCACATATGTATATTCATACCAAGAAGCATTATGTTTGTGAAATGTGCAACAAGTCTTTCTCCCAAAGTGTCCATTTAAAAGCTCATTTACGTATTCATACCACGGAAAATCCTTATGCTTGTGAAACGTGCAACAAAACTTTTGCTCTAAATTGTTCTTTAAAAAAGCATTTACACATTCAAATCAAGGAAAAACCTTATGTTTGTAATTTGTGCAACAAGTCTTTCTCTCAGTCTGGCAATTTAAAAACACATCTACTTGTTCATACCAAGGAAAAGCCTTATGCTTGTGAAATGTGCAACAAGTCTTTCTCTCAATCTGGCAGTTTAAAAACACATCTACTTGTTCATACCAAGGAAAAGCCTTATGTTTGTGAAAAGTGCAACAAGTCTTTCTCTCAAAATGGCCATTTAAAAGTACATCTGCTTGTTCATACCAAGGAAAAGCCTTATGCTTGTGAAAATGTGCAACAAGTCTTTCTCTCGAAATAGTAATTTAAAAGCACATTTACGTATTCATACCAAGGAAAAGCCTTATGTTTGTGAAATGTGCTCCAAGTCCTTTTCTCGAAGTTGCCATTTAAAAACAACATTTACATGTTCATACCAAGGAAAAGCCTTATGCTTGTGAAATGTGCAACAAGTCTTTCTCTAGAACTGACACTTTAAAAACACATCTGCTTGTTCATACCAAGGAAAAGCCTTATGCTTGTGAAATGTGCAACAAGTCTTTCGCTCGAAATAGTAATTTAAAAGCACATTTACGTATGCATACCATGGAGAAGCCTTATGTTTGTGAAATCTGCAGCATGTATTTCTCTGAAAATAGCCATTTGAGAGGACATCTGCTTGTTCATACCAAGGGAAAGCCTTATGTTTGTGAAAAGTGCAACAAGTCTTTCACTCGAAATAGTAATTTAAAAACACATTTACGTATTCATACCAAGGAAAAGCCTTATGCTTGTGAAATGTGCAACAAGACTTTTACTCAAAATAGTAATTTAAAAACACATTTACGTATTCATACCAAAGAAAAGCCTTACGCTTGTGAAATGTGCAGCAAAACTTTTACTCTAAATTATTCTTTAAAACTACATTTACGTATTCATACCAAGGAAAAGCCTTATGTTTGTGAAATGTGCTCCAAGTCCTTTTCTCTAAGTAGCCTTTTAAAATCACATCTGCTTGTTCATACCAAGGAAAAGCCTTATGCTTGTGAAATGTGCAACAAGTCTTTCGCTCAAAA
Organism: Trichonephila clavipes; assembly: GCA_019973935.1. Taxonomy (NCBI): domain Eukaryota; kingdom Metazoa; phylum Arthropoda; class Arachnida; order Araneae; family Nephilidae; genus Trichonephila; species Trichonephila clavipes. The sequence continues at coordinate 108,130 of BMAU01004209.1, read as the reverse complement.
TAGTAATTTAAAAGTACATTTTTTACGTATGCATACCATGGAGAAGCCTTATGTTTGTGAAATCTGCAATAAGTCTTTCTCTCAAACTGGCCCTTTAAAAGTACATCTGCTTGTTCATACCAAGGAAAAGCCTTATGTTTGTGAAAAGTGCAACAAGACTTTTACTCAAAAAAGTAATTTAAGAAGACATCTGCTTCTTCATACCAAGAAAAAAACCATATGTTCATGAAATATGTAACAAGGGTTTTGTCAATTAGTCCATTTAGAAGCACATTTATGTATTCATACCAAATAAAAGCCTTATTCTTGTGAAATCTGCTTTTTGCCCTACTGTTATGTATTCATACTAATGAAAAGCCTCATGTTTGGGAAATATGCTTCCTCTCAAAGTAGTCATTTAAAAACATATTTACGTTACATATTCATACCAAGAGGAAGTATCATGTTTATGAAATATACATCAAGTGCCTTTCTGAAAATGGTGATTATAATGTACATTTTCGTATTCATACGAAAGAAAAGCCCAACGTACATGAAATATGCTACAAGACTTTGTTTCTCTCTCTCTCTCTCATGGTATTTTAAAAGTGTATTTATATACACATGTGGATTAAGCTAGTTGGAGGCCCCTGGCAGTAAACTGTTTGAGACTCATGGGCTAAAATATGAAAAAACTGAAATGGTGAAAAGATTTGCTGACCTTAAATTCTCAAAATAAAATGTGTAGCTAAAAAAAGTTAACGACTCAAAAAAATTTTAACTTTATTTTAGAAAAATTGAAAACTTTAAAAGCTTACAATTTTGCTACATAACTTTACATCTTGATTTCCGTTTGGAATATTCAGATTTTTTTTGCAGCCTTTATTTGGTCCAAAACATCTTGATCTATATATAGTATGTCCTTGTTGTTCAGTTTGTGTTCTCCCATACTGCATAACTTTAAGTGCTCTTTAAAACTGAAATATACCTTTCACCTGATGCATTTCATATTGGAATAGTTAAAAATATTTTCAAAAGTATTTACATTAGAGAAAGTCAAGACCATTTCTTTTGCAACTCAATAAATTTCTAGTGGAGTTTTCGTTGTATCTTAGTTTTCTTTTAAAAAATAGCTAAAACTGCCCAATTCATCATCAAAATTAAATGATTCAATGTCGTTTTTTGCAATGTGTTAAAAATGTAAAATTCTATAAGAACTAAAATATTTATTTTTTTTGCTTTACAATCTTATAGTTTCTTAAATATTTTCTAAAAATTTCTTACAATTAAACTGAAGTTAATTTATTAACTCAGTTTTTATAGTTTATGAAATATGCATTTTGATGAGCTTTGTTAGTAGCATTCAGAATGTTATACAATATTGTAAAGAAATTGTACACTTTTTATGTGTACATTATAATTAATTATACTCATAATTATTAGATTTCATGGAATATTCTTTAAAATTGTTGGGGCAACAGATCTTAATAAAGAAGGTATTGTGCAAATCACTCTTAAAATGGCAAAAAAAATTTAAATTGTGCGAGTTGTTTAAATTTAATCTTTCAAAATAATGGCTCTCTTAGCAGTCTTAAAGTAGATTCGAAAAATTATGTGTTTTTTTTCACATTACTTCTATAAAAAGAGAAAAGGTGTATGTTTCAGTTAACATATTTTTTTCTTTGAAAATTCTTTTCAGAGTTTGAAACAAATTAAATTAAATATTTAGAAATTATGGATTAGTTCATTTATTACTAAACAAAATTACTGTAATACTTTATGATTTCAAACAAAATTATTGGGATACTCTATGATAACAAACAAAATTATGTTCAATACTTTATGATTACATACAAAATCATTATAATAAATATAGCTACATTTTATTTCAATTTCAAGCTGTTCTTAAGATCCTTTTATGTATGGTAAATAATTAATGAATGTACTTAAAAGTTCATTTAAATGTTTTGTATTTTAAATAAACTACTATCGTTTTTTATAAACCAGAGGCAAATAATATTTTTTCATTTGAATACAATACCAATTGAAATTGTTTTAAAGAGATTACGGTACATTTAAGCTACGAAAACGTACACTTGAATATGTCAATCAGCATGAAAATATTCTAAGAAACTGATGACAGTTATTTATATTTATATATGTGAAACTATAACCTGTGTACTCAAAAATAACACTGGCGGCTAGCTCAAATAATTTTAATTGGTTGTACATTTTAATTGAGCACAGTTACTAATACATAAAAACAGTTAATACGGTACAAATAATAAGGAGTTTGCGCGGGTGAACATTGGCACGTCCGCCCTACACCGAGGTGGCAGGCTGACTCTGGCATATCCTTCCTTCACTGAGGTAGCAGTCAGACTCAGAAAGTATCCATACGGCCCGGAGAGGGCGCTCTAGTACCATCTTTTTGCCATTCGTTACACTCCCCCTCTGGTTCCTAAACATCTTCCTCGATGAGGAACCAGCAGAACGAGGTTGATTCATGTGACATCATGATCATGCGATGAGGAGATCACGTGAATATGTTTTGGTTTTGTTTCCCGCTTAACTCTAACCTAACATTTCTTTTGTGTACTATTTTGCTCTTGCTCTTTTACATTATAACTCAATTACAGTAAAAGATCAGATAATTGTAGAGGAAAAAAATCTGTTTTTAATATCCCAGTAAAAATATTCGAGTGTTTAGTTAACGTGATGAAGCATAAGGATTTTAAACCATCTCCTCACTTATTATGCTCTGAACACTTTGAATAATCTTGTTTTCAATACCAAACATATTTAGAAATCGTCGCCAGCTCCATTCCTATACTATTTTTGTGTTCACAAAAGAAACTTCTGCTAAAAGGAATTTGGAAAGATATCTACAAGAATGTATAAATATTTTTTGTTTATTTTAAATTAAATTATATAGAGAACATACATAAAAAGATAAAATATATTTAGTTAACTTAAATTTTAATTATTTTACTCATCTTCAGAGTAGTTAATAGATATTTCTGTATTAAATTATCTAAAATAAAAACACACACAAGAATCGGATATGTAACCCTACATGTCATATATTAAAACAAGTTTTTCTCTTTCTATATATATATAATGTATTTTATATATATATATATATAGACATATGTATATATATAATGTATTATATATAGAGAGAGAGACAAATATATGTATTACTATATAATTTTATTCTTTTGGGAAACAACTTTTGAAAAGCATTCACTACAGAAATGAAAACATATTTTAATTTACTACAGGTTCATTATTGTTTATACTTGAAGATAAATTAAAAACCATTTTCAAACATTAGAAATGCAAATTACCATTTACCTTTTGTAAAGTTATAAGTAAAAAAAATTATGCAACATTTTTAAAGCCTTTATTCGCAGCACCATTTTACTAAAGATATTATTTATCGAGAATTTCTTTCTGAATGTGGTAGAAAATTTAAGACATTAATTAAATTGTGTATATTATGGAAGATAAATTTGTGTGTATATATATTGAATATAAAAGTCCTGTTCTCTCCTGCATGTACAAAATGTCATTTTTGAATTCATAATTCTTTTGCAAAAAAAAATAAAAATTATAAAATATTTGTGTAGCGTATCTATTTATTATGTAGTATAGGGATTTCTTAACACAACATCTGTTTTTCAAAATTTGACTGGTATAAATTTGTCACACAGATGTACAATTTTTTTTACAATGGATAACATTTATTGGTATTTGCATGAGGGTTATCAAAATGTAAAATTCATTTATTTTGATGATAAGTTTCACATATAGACTATACATATATTATTGAAGTATAACACAGTGTATTGAAGAAATCTATGAACCCCTGCTGAAATGTATTAAGCATAAAAATACTCTGGATTTTAATTTTACCTAAGTATTAAAGTCTAAAAGGTTCATCTGTATTGATACTATCATGCTTATAAATTTAAGTCCTGAATAAATTTGTTGTATTGAGTTATTTACAAATATTGACCCAAGAAGTGTACTTAGATCAGTTCTATGATATTTATCAGTAATTAAGATCATGAAACCAAATATGATTTTACATATAGACATTTGATTCTGTAGGATATTTAATTTCTAAATACAATAGAAGTATTCGAAATTTTAATATAACCTTTTTCAATTCTCTATTTACCCTTAAAGGAATAACTTGACAAATTGCTGTTTGCAATCTACATTAATGCAAAATTCAGTTTAAAAAAAAAGGTAGTTTCAGAAAAATTTCATAATTATTTTTAATGGGTTAATTGTCCAAAAGGACTGATATTTTTGTGTGATGCGTATTGAGAGGGCAAATTTGGAGCACTTGTATATTATAATACACACTCTCTAATTTCTTAAAATCATAAAACCGCCAAATGCAACGATATACAACCAATAGTGGAAACTGTTCATAATCATGTTTGAACACAGTAATTATAGTGATATAATTTTTTTAAAATTCGGATGTCTTTTTGGTTGGAGAAATTAGTAGACAGTTTAATATGTATGTTCCAAATTTTGGAATGGTATGAGTACTGATAACTGTTGGTATATCATATATTTTAAAGGAACAGATTGTAGAAATTTTGTAATTAGTGTGAAATTCAGAAAAAAAAAGAAAATCCTTTGTCAATTTTATTTTGATGTAGTATATGCAATGTAAAGATTTATTAAAAAAAACTAATGTAAGGAAAACTAGGGAGGTTTAAAAATAAATATTATAAGCTTTATAGTATTTAATATGTAATTTTACAGGTATGATAAACAAATGTTATACAAAGGTTTATTGTACTTAAAATTGTATTGGACATGGAAAAAATTGTATCGAGATATTTTACAAAAAATAGTTTCATTACCATTTTATGTGTATTTGTTTTTTTTTATTCGAAACTTTTTTCTATAAGTTGCATGATTTAAGTATTCTAATTTGTTTTATGTAAATTCAGAAAGTTGATTGTATAGATTTAAAATCTGAAATTTTAAAATTCTTAGGATATTTCATTTAATCTTGTCAGTTAGATCCTCTATTTGTCCTTATAGTATAGTGTTACATTCATAGAGTCTGCTTTATTTACTTAAAGTGTATTCATGTAATGTTAAAATTAAGTGTCAATAAATAATGTATATTAAAATGAGTATGATTATTGAATAAAACTGTCCGATAAGAATTTTCTGCTTCATTATATGAGAAATTTTCATGAAAACAATTTAATTTGTTCGGCTTTAAAATAATTTTATTAAAAAGCCTATTTCTTTAAGCATGTTTCGTAATTTATTTTTAAAAAGTCAAGTTCATTTCTTTCTGAATGTTGGAGACAGGCATTTCTAAAAAAATTCGAACCTTTTAAAGGGTAATAATTACAAAGGAAGTCAAACTATAAAACATATCAAATGTTTGTTTATAATGAGATTATTTCAGATATCCCAAACCTTTAAATGATGTTAAAAATAATTTCATTTCCATCACAGAATTCCTAATTATTAATCAAAAACTTTCATTATTTACCAACTATTATTTTATACACTCTGCTCTCAAAAAGTATAAATCTCTTGTGAAACATTAGAAATAGGTATGAAAATTTTTAAATAAACAAAAATATATCCATGTCATTGATAAATCTTATTATAAATTCATTTCCAAAATTATATTTACTTGCATTTCCTGTTTCTGAATGTTCCATACTCTTGTATGAGAAATTATAGAGACAGTATTTCTAAAAACATTAAATATTTGTAGCTGGTATTTACTAAGGGAATCGGAGAATGAAAGGTATAAACATTAACATTTCAAAATGGGACCATTTCATATCTACATGTTTCTTATAAATTACACTATTTTAGGAATTTATGAGGAGTGATACACTATATGTACCAATAAGTAATCGTACACATAGGAGAAGTTTTTCCAAATTCAATGGTCTCAATTCTATACTGTAAATCATTTTCGTGCGTAAATAAACTACATGAAAACAAAGGACTTATGATTAGGATGCTAAAAAATAATCTAGAACTATTAATATATATATATAAACAAACTTCAAGAAGCTACCGGCTTCGCACACTAACACCTAATGATAAATATACTAAACTGAAACAAAAATTACGAGAAAAATACTTCATACCTAATTATTAAACAAGGACAGTGGCACACACAAGGGGGGGAGGTCCCGACCCCCTCCCCCACCAAAGCACTTGATTTTTTTTCCGATTGATTATAAAACTTAAAATTTAATTAAGTATTTTTTATTAATGATTAATTTTATTAATTAATGCTAATTATTTATTCAATAATTAGTTTTTTACTGTGTTTTGTTCCAGAAAATCGACAAAATCAAAAGGAGCATGGTACAAGAATGGTGAACTTTCGACCCCGGACCCCCCCTTTAAAAATTTCTTTGTGCGCCACTGAACAAGGATAATGCAAAAATATAATAAAAATTAAATAAAATTTCAGAAATAAACTTCACACACAAGAAGTAAACATATCAAGCATACGAAATTTACACACTGATTCAAAACGTGGGGAAATGTTGCTATCCTCGTCACGTGATTTCGAGTAGGCATCTCAATGTCTGTGAATCAACCTCATTGTCGTTTCTGGTCTTCCTTTTTCTCTGAGAGCAAGGCCGGATCTACGTATGGGCTGCAGCCCAGGGCTCCCTGGTTCTAGGGGGCCCGACCAGGAAAAGATGCTTGCAATCAAAATAGTAATAAAACAGTAAAAAAAAAATACAAATCAAAAACAAAATACCATATAAAATTTCTTTTTATTTTTGAGAGCAAGAGCAATTTACTTTTGTTCTTCCTCCCTACCTTCGAATAGGCAGAAATTTATAATAGACAGAGGCTCTATCATAGAAAAACACCGAAGAGCATCGAGCATTTATACAAAAATAGTGACACTATCTCTGTAGCCATTTATTTTTGTGCAATAATTACAATAATATACTGATTTGGTGCTGTGTCCTATGCATAATGCTTGAAATTAAAAGATACTTAAGTACCTGTTTATTCAAGTTTCAGGTAAAAAGTTGTAATGGGTCTATCCGCGAACCTATCGCTAATCCTCTTGTGAAAATTTACTTCCTTTAAATGTTGTTCTATTGAAAACATTCTTCCAAAGAAGACACGGTTTACATAAATGAAGGCTTATATTTAAGCATTTTTTAGGTACGAGAGAGAGAAAGAGAGATGTTAGGAGTTAGATGACAGAAGTTAGTGATTAACGGAAAGTGGCTGAAAGCTAGTCCAGAGTGACTCGAGGGTTACTTGCTTAATATTTAAGATTGTTAATTGACGATTTAGTCAATAAGTTATAATTGAATAATACTGACCAGAGAGAGAGAGGTCGAATAGCCGAGAAAGAAATTACGGTAATTAAGATCGCAAGTAATCAAAGAGTTCTAAGCGTAAGTTAGTTGAATCATTATAAATTATTAAGTATCCTTTCTACCGTGTAGTTTTGCTCCTATACTTTATAGAAGTGTGCATTTCCTACCCTGGGTTGTTGAAGTTTAGCAAAGGAATGATGAACTAGATTTGTTCTGACTATGTCTGATCTTTATTCTAACTCCCAAACCCCAATGAATGGGGCGGCCCGTTTATTACAAAGTAAGTAGCAATAAACATTTCTAAATTATTTAAATAGGAAGTTATTAAAGTTATAATTAAATATTTTCTGTTTTTTCATTTTTTCAAGGATTGAAAACATCAAGATTTCCCGTAAATATGTATATTGTCTTAAAATTTGTAATGAATAAAATTTAATTACTTCTATAGGATGGAAAAAAATAATCATTTTAAGTAGATTATGGATTTTTCCCATGAATATTATGGATAAAATTAAAGCGGTCTTGATTTTAGTAATAAATCGGTTGTTTTAAGTATAGGTAGCAAAAACAAAAATAATGGATGACAACGGAAAAACAATATTTATTTAAGTGGGGCAAATAATTCTAAAGTTTATTTTTATAAAAACCCCTTCAAACTGATGGGCCAATAAATAATAATAAGCGTTTTAGGTTTTAACGAGTATAAATGATTTCTTATTTTTTAAAAATAAACTAGGTACTTTTTTTTAATTATCTCAGAGATATGCTATTTTATTTTGCAAAACTTTGTTAGAATATTTTAGTTTATTAAGCGCAGTCGGTTGTGTTATCGTAATTTTATGACCTAAGCTTTTAAATTTATTTTTAGGAAAATCAAGTCCTTAGTTAGCAATATAAATAAGTCTGGCACAGAAAATATAAAAGTAGAGCGGAAAATCGAAAATTACTGTTAAGGCTACACAGTACCCAAATCTAAAATATACAAAAAAAATTTTTTTTTTCTTTTTGCATTTTCTTGTGGCTCCTATCATTGTGCAGTTTGCCACCATATTTCAAATCTGATAACAAATTAGTTTTTTTCAGATATTTGAAGTTTTCTGAGCTTAGATTTTGGTTTCGTTTTCATTTTATAGCACTTTTAAAGTAATTAGAAATATTTTTGAGTACAATGAACTCTTTCAATGTGTGAAATGGTTATTAACTTCAATATTTATTACTAAAATTATTTCAGCTTGATTATGTTTTGAGTTGTCAGAGTTACTTAATTCAGATTGATTTCAAGACCAATTTTTGTTTAAAAAACAGTTTATACAACTTAGAAGCTTTATTATCAATTTTCTTCAGTTGAGAAAATGCCATAGACAAAAGTTAATTAGGTTGCTATGAGATACAATAGTTGGAAGGGATGGAATACTACTAAAAACAATACATCTAAAAACGCCCTCAGTTGTTACTGTAATTAGACTTCCAAATATAAGTATTCTGAATTCAAGTATTGCAGATAAAACTGAATATCTCCATTATATATACCAAACTCCATTATAGTAAACATACTGTAGTACTATATAATACACCACAAACACTCAAACTTGCTAAACTGCCCCAAATTAAAACTGAAAAAAATTTAGTTTTATGTACAAAGTTGGCGATTTTCAGCTTAAGTTAGTATATTATTACAGTGTGCATAAAAGCTTCGTGTTTGAAAACTTTTTAGAAAAATAATAGGTTAGGATTTTGAATAACCTGTCGAGGTAACAAATGCTATCACAATATTAAGCAAAAATCAAAAATATATCTTGAATTAGAGAAAAGGTTTTCAGTTATATTAAATTAAAGTAGTGTTTTAATGTAGAAATTACATTAGAAAACAACATATTAAAAAATTAGAGCTTAACTGTCATTATAAGTTTTTGTTTTATACCTTTACAAACTGTAAATGCTTTTTTTTCAGACTTAATTTTGCAGGTATAAGTGCTTTCTAAGCCCTAAAGATTTTTTTCTGTTAAAGATAGAATCTTGAAATTTTTTGTATGTACTCCCAAACGTATGCTTTTTACAAAATAGTATGGATTTAGGTCTGAGATCTCTAGTTATTTCTTTAAAAAATGCTGAAGTTAATATTTTAAAGAACTTCGTGTTTTTTTCCAGGTTTAGCTAGAAAAATAATTTTTAAAAATCAACAAGGGAATAGTTTTTCAAATCCTTACTAACTTCTGTTTTCAATAATCCAAGGAAAATAAATAATTTAAAATTATTAAACAATTTTAAAAATTGAGCATTTTATAAAAGTTTGAGAAAACTTGAAAAATTCATAACTTTTTAAAATTGTGAAATAATGGATAGTCAAACTGACTTTTTGCTTACATAATCGGATTAATAATATAATCTAAATATAAAACATAAATTATTTTTACTGTTAATTGTCTCCAAAAACAATTTTTAAAAAAGAGTACTGTGTAGTCTTAAATCGAGAAAAAGAAAAATTGAATGTGTCAAAATTTCAACTTTTTTTTATAATGGAACAAAGTAACAAGAATATAACAAACGCAGATACATTAACAAGCGAAAGGGAAAGGATCTTAGACAACGAAAATTGAAAACCCCAAAAAGCAAACATTAATGATGAAAATATGCAAAATCTCTATTACCAGGAGCCTTCTGAAAAAGATATTATTCAGCCAGAGGACATCAGTAATGTCCCGGCTGAAAAGTGTATAGAAAATGTTGGGTTTGAGTTTGAAAAATACGTTGACGTGGGTTCGTGGCCTAAATCACTAAGTAATAATTTTAATGATTATATCCTTTGACATGAAATGAGTTATTTTCAAAATAAAGATCGAAACAATATATATTCTTTTTCTGTAAGAGAATACAAAGAATAAAAGTGAACATTTTCAAATAATCCTTTCATTGAAAAACTTAAAAATGGCCAAGTGCTGGAAAGATCTTGGCTATGTTATTCAACAAGTGTTGGTAGTGTTTTTTGTTTGACCTACAAACTTTTTTGTAAAACAAATTCTCAATACACAACTGGCTTTTTTGATTGGAAACACGTAACAAGTTGTTTAGAAAATTATGAAAATTCTATTGAACATAAAAATTAAATGTTAGTTTAGTTCACATGAAAAGAAAATAAGTCTGTTTTAGATAAACAGTGAAAGGAGCAACTAAGAAAAGATACAGAATATTACCACAATGTCCTCAAACGTGTTGTTGCGATAGTAAAGTATTTGGCTGTATGAGGTTTAGCATTTAGATATACCGAGGAAGGTTTTGTGTTCTCCTCATAATGGTAATTTTATGGGTTTCCTGGAACTACTAGCGAAGTTCGACCCATTCATTCGTGAACATATTAAACAGCGAGCATTACGACCAAAATCGTTAATATCGTACTTATCAAAAACAATATATGAGAAAATATTTGAGATCATGCGCAACACAAATCATTAAAACAATTCCAACTCAAGTAAATAACAATGACACCAAGTACTATTCAATTGTGATAAATTCAACACCAGATTTGTCCCTCAATGACCAACTTACTATTATACTACGGTATTGGATTTTGGATTGGGAAAATTTTATGCGAGATGTGTCTCATTAAAATTAAGATTAGTATAGTCACACTCTGGCTTACACTTATTAAATTCTCTACAAGAACTTTTAGAAACAAATGGACTGCTATTGAATAATGGTAGGGATCAGTCATTTGACAACGCTGCCAATATGTCCAGTCAATATAATGATGTACAAGCTGTTCCAAAAGAAAAAAATAAATTTGCTAATTATGTGCCATGCATTGTGCATTCTCTTAATCTGGTTGGTGCAGAATGAGTTAAGATTGTAACTGAAATAGTGAACTTAGTGCAATAAATATATGTTTTCTTTTCTGCTTCGACCCATAGGTGAAAACTTCTAAATCGTGAAATTAAACTGAATTTACCTTAAAAAGTTCAAGTCAGACCAGATGGTCTTGTCACTACGATGCTGTTGAAGCCTTAAAAGGTAATTATGGTAATATCCTAAATATTCTTAAGACATTTACTGACAATGAAAGTGAGAAAATTGATTATCGAAAAGATGCAGTAAATTTGTTTAATACATTGACAAAACTCGAAACTGCCATTTTAATTATATTTCGGGAAGAAATTTTGGAAAGATTTAATTCAGTTAACAAAAAATTATAGATTCCTGGTTCTGACATCTATGATGGGAATCTTAATTATGTCGTTAGAAACGTTTATAAGCAATGTACAACATGAATCAGATCAAAAACTAAAAGAGTATCAAGATGCAGCCAAAAATATTAAGTCCTAGTTTAGAGACAGAATATAGCAATATGAATAAGAGACAGGTTAATTCAAAATTTGTGAATAAATCCACGGAAAAGGTTGCGTATGGGACAGGAAAACTTTAAAGAGACACGCTTATTGTTAAGTTGGATAAGCTAACTCTTAATTTAAGTACAAGAAGTCAAGTATATGCAGAAAGTAGTAAGAAATTAAAATTTTTGATTGATTTGTAGGATCACACACAACGTAAGGAGAAAGTCCACCTGGACAGTGCACGCACTATTATTAATTACTATTTAGAAGACGTAGACCAAACATTTAGTAAATGAAGGTGTTCAATTCAAAACTTACCTAAAACAAGCTGAGCTACAGTCCCATACTTGAAGTGATATGTTCAATTTAATTTTTAAAAAGAAATTTGTGGACATTTTTCCAAATTTGTCTGCCATATTAAAGATTTTTATAACGCTCCCTATTCTGGTTGTGAAGCGGAGTGTGCGTTCTCTAAAATGTCCTATATAGAATACAAATATAGGACAACAATGACAAATACTAGGCTTAATTATTTATCACTTCCTTCTAATAATACTTAACTCACCAAAAACTTAAAATGTGATCAGCAAATAAGCAGTACAAAAGTGTAGAAATTTTTTTTGTAAATTATGTTATTGTTTATAACGTATTTAAATTGTTTGAAACAAAAAATTTTTTAAAAAACCCCTTAAGTTTCGTATATTTTAAATTTTCCCACACAAAATTTTTTTTTAGGAAAGTCGCTAAAATTTTAATTATTTAAGGGGCCCCAGATATCACTAGCCCAGGGCCCCCAAAAGTCACGGTCCGGCCCTGTCTGAGAGGCATCACTGGAATGGCTTCTCCCCCTACTTCGGAGATGGAGTAACTTATCTGATGCACCATGAAGACGAATGCAATCTGAATTATCAAGTTTCCCGGTAGGAAATGTACAATCAAAAACATCAAATTTCCCTGTAGGAATTATACAGTACCAAAATTTCTTCGTAGCCGGCAGCTACACTTCAGAGACCACTTTAAAATTCTTTATAAACTAGGCGTTCAAAAATATTGAATTGATAATTTTACGTTGGGCTCCATTTCCCGGTAGGAAATATTCATTTGCAAAGGGAACAGTCACCAGTTAATCCATGCTTTAATCTCCATGATCTCAACCACATTAGAAACGGACTCTCCAGTTCTCAGCCACAAATTAAATACAGTTTAGTTTTAAAATAGTTAACATTTATAATTGAGCATCAACTAGTCATTAGAAGAATAAGAATTGGATATTCAAACACAATACTATTAAAAAAATATTATGGATGTTTGACAGGAAACAAAATCTAAACTTTGAAAGCGAAATGAAAATTCAAGTAAAAAGAAATTCTGACGAACTTAGTCACAACAGCATATTAATTAATATGCTTTGAAAGAATATAAAATACTGTTTAAAATATTGTAGATATTTGACTGAATGCAAAACCTTAGATTTGAAAACAAAAATAATTCTCATTTTAAAAAAAATTCTGATGAAATTCAAAGTCAAAACAAAACCTATGAATGAATCTTTTGAAGGAATAAAAATGCTTTTCTACTATACTTTTTTTTGTTTTAACAAAAAAATAATAATTTCTTTCTTTTAAATTCACATATATTTTACACATGTGATCAAAATTCTTCAATAAAGTTCAGAGGTTTCCAAACTCTTTAGTCTCATAGACCCCTTGCCATGTTTTTCGGTATGGGGTAGACCCCTGCCTAATTAATATTGAATTTTTGCAAAGTTATAAACTTAAATGTCTTTTTGACAGCTACTACTACTACTTTAAAAGAACTAAATTTATAACTAATGATGTATAGAGTTAAAAGTTTAGAAAGCATATGTTAATTACTTAATTAAAAGTTAATGTATAAAATAACCAAACAACACAATTGATTTTAATGGGGGGGATGAATCTGGAGCTACAATAACAAACTTTCAACATTTAGTATCAATTTTGTCAGGTTTATCCTTAAATCTCCTCTGTTAGTAGTGTCCAGTTCCTTTTTTTTGTTTTGGAGATTTGCAACTCCTTCCTTTCCTCCAAACTCCTTCTTACAAGAAAAAATAATTAAAAACTTTTCCTCGCGATATTCCGTAATTCGGGACAAATACCTTTTTAAAGCCAATTGCCTTTTTAATTTGGGACATTTGCCTTTTTAAAGCCATAATTGCTGGCATCCATTTTTAAAATTTAAAATCTTCATTGGGGCATAACGATCAGTCCCTGTATTCATGTGGCATTCTTTTTTTAAATATGACCATATAAATTCATTGCCTACCGTGGTATTACCATAGTCCAAGCATTCTCAAACTTAGTTTCAAAATCTGAAGAAAAGGTAGTTAAATGTTGAACATAGGTTAAATTGTTCTGACAGATTGTCTGGGTTAATTTGAGAAAATTCCAGACCTCCAGTGTTATACTTGCTGGGATTTTCCGCCGCTAAATCCTCTTTTCCAGCCAAAGATCCGGGGTAGCCTAGTGATCCTTCTCTATTTTCAACCCTCCTTATTCAATTTATCCTTTCATTCTTTTCCCATCTAGATCACAGATTTTCCCAAATGTTTGGCGCAGTATAGCCAGATTTGGTTCTTGCGCCATAAAATCTCACATTCACTCACTTACTCACCCAACCGAAGATCGATCGCAAGGCGTACCGGTTTGTAATAATCATATGTGTGTGCGCGATAGAATTTTCCTCAGAAAAAATGACTCCGCGTAGTAATGCATCGTATTCCTGACATTCAGATTTTTTTTAATGCTGATGTTTAATGAAAATATTACCATTGTAATTTAAGAGGTAGGTTAAACCATTTCTCGAATTCACATTTTTAACTTTTTTATCGCAAAGTCCGATAAAAAAAATTGTGTATATGTCAATTAAGTTAAATTTCAAGGTTTTTTTCAAAGCAAAGAATTATTATTTAAATTCGAAGCTAAATTAAATTATTTTTACAAATACGAGACACATGTATCAAATTAAACATAGTTTACATTTTTTGCCAGTACAAAGGAAAATAATTATTTACACTGGTGGCCACCGTAAATGCAATACTAAGAAAGACAAGAGATAGCACAACAAAATTTATTTTGTAGATAACATGTTGACCAAGTATCAAATGATTAAATTTGTAGACTTCTGTGAAATGTGGTTCCTGCCAGAATCAGTAGCCAGAGTAGCCGCCATTGTTGGAGATCACCGCTGCCATACGCCTCGGCATTGATTCAAAGAGACTTTGGATGTGTTCTTGGGGTACAACAGACCAAGCAGCTTCCCCACGTTGCCAAAAATGATCTGGTGTGGCAGCTGGGGGTATAATCTGGGTCAATCGTTGAGCAACCATGGACCACAAGTTTTCTATCAGAAAAAGATCAGGAGAGTGAGCCGGCCAGGGAAAAATCAAATCTGGTGATTGACGAAGAAACTTGGGACAGTTCGTTTCACGTGTGGTCACGCATCATCCTGTTGAAATATGACTGTGGCGAAGCCCTGAAGGTAAGGAAGGACAACTGGCTCCAACACTTCGGAGATGTAGCACTGGCTGTTTAAAGTACCGGCAATGTGTACTAGAAGAGTGTGATAGTGATATCCAATACCGCCCCATACCATAATACCTGGTGCAAGAGCAGTGTTACGGTGCAAAACGCAGCTGTTGAGCATCCTCTCTCCACGGTGTCTCCAGACTTGAATCCGACCATCGTGGTGTTGCAGACAGATGCGTGACTCGTCAGTAAAGACAACATCATTCCATTCTGCCACCCACATTATCCTTCTTTCATCGCACCATTGGCGGTGGAGACGTCTGTGGTTCTGCGTCAAGGGTAGACCAAGCAATGGACGTTTTGCGGACAGACTACTCTGCTGTAAACGGAGCCGAATGGTACGCGCAGACACTGAATGATGCGTTACAGACTCAATGGGCTGTGCTACGGTTCGTGATGTGACTGAGCGATCCGTCACTGCCATGCGCACAATTTGCCTGTCCTCACGTGAAGTGGTGCACTGAGGTGGATGCGATCGACCACGTCGGTCCGTCGTACCCTCCACGGCCACGGTAGCTGAGTAGTATAGGTATTGCATCGGGGCTTGCCTTGTCACGAGTTCCAGCCCAATACCTCTAAAAATCCGCCTTGTAGGGCAGCGATGCTTGTTAAATCCGTCGTGAGCTAAAACGACCTCCCGTTGGTGTGGTGTAGTAGTTAGGAGAGGGGTGCCTTCTCAGATGTTGTCCACGTCACTTGACTATGGCTCAAAATTACGTGGTTCATCACCAAAAGCCCTCGTGTAGCTGAACAGTGCGACGTTAATATTCAATCAACCAATCCGTCGTACCCTCCTGCATCCAACGGTCACATATCCGCGTTACAGTTGTTTGGTTTCGTCCAGCACGACTACCGATTTCCCTGAAAGATAATCCACAATCTCGGTAGGCCACTATCCTTCTTTTGTCGAACTCGGATACTTGATCAAGAGCTGGTCGCTGTTTTCTACGAGACATAACTGATCGTTTTTTTGAAAAAACCACAAGAAAAACACAATTGTCGAACTTGAAATCGTCGAAATCTCCAAGTCTTAAATAGCGATTTGAGGTGGCGTCACAGGCTTGCGTGATGTGTGCCTGCGCTGAAATTCTAATCATTTGCATATCTCACCTCCGCTAATGCATGGTGTAAATTTCATGTTATTTGCATGCTTCCCTCAGGGTGTTGCATTTACGGTGGCCAGCAGTGTATAATTATGAAAAAAATACACATTTTAGTTTAATCAATGCAGAATATCTAGTCAACATTGAGACAGAATCTAATCGAGCAATCTCATACTTCTTACTATCCTAAATCTCTATTATTTCTTTTATCTCTATCATTACCTTAATTTCTAAAGGAGATAACCACTGAGATTTTTCGAAACAATCAAATGATTTTCTGAATTTTCTTCCTTTATTCAGAGATGATTTATTTTTTAGAACATAGATTATTTCATATTATTTATACATAATTTTTCAAAATAATAGCTACAAGGAAATTGTTACAATTTGGAAGGGACTATTACAGATTTTAGTAAAAATAGTGATTTACAAAAAAACTGTTGATATTGTATGAGTTTGTGAATAGTATAAAAAATTTCTCATTCCTGCTCCAGATAATAAAAATGGCCGCTGTAACCTAGTGGGCAAAGTAATGAACTCGTGGCCCGCGTGTCATGGGTTCGAGCTCAGTACCGCAGAAGACCCACAATGTAGGAGGGCAATGCACGAAAAATCTATCGACGCTCAAACGTTCTCCTGTTGGTGGGGAAGTTTGGAAAGGGGGAGCCAGCTCAGGTGTCGTTCTCGTCACTTGACATGGCTCAAAAGTACGAGGTCCGTCTCCAAAAGACCTCGAGTAGCTGACTAGTGTGACGCTAATATTTACTCACTCCAGATAATAAATGTGTTGAAAATAAATCTCGAAATACCCACGTGTAATAAATCTCGAATTTTCAACATCATGACTCCTAGGGTTCCTATAAAGGGATAATTGTAATTTGATATCTTGTCTGCACCATTTTTTTTATCAGTAAATTGATCAATCAAGAGTTCATTAGTGATATAAACATATTTATCTTAAATTAACATTTCATTCAGAACTTTTTATAACACTATAATTAACACAATTAAAAAAAAACCTCTAGAATTTACTAATGTCTTTTTCAAATTCTACATAATTTTATTCTTTTTTTTTCTTACACTTTTATACATATCTGTATAAAATAATTAAATCGATTTTTTCCTAACCTGGATATAAGATGTAAAAATTCTTTTCAATGGAAATGAGTGTGTGATTTCAATTTTGTACAATTTATATTTCAATATTCGAACCATATTCAAGTACAATTATAGCAAAAATTATAACTGACATAGTTTAAATATACATGTAAAAATTGAATTGAATTTGCATTCAGACAATGATTAAATAACAAAATTTGTGGGCTCCTTAATCCATATTGTCTTCTAATAAAAGTTCATAAACATTTTGAAACATGTAAATCTCAAAAACTCGGAAAAAGATTTTAACAATATTTTTATATTACTAAAGGTTGAATATTATAACAACTGCAAAATTCTAAAGTGAAAATGTTTTAAAAGAAATGTGTTCAGGAAAGAACTTTTCTCCTTGCAAAACAAGAATGTATGTTTTCATCAACGAGACTTAAGAGTTTTTCAGAGGTCATAGCCAATTTTTAAAAAATGATAGCATTAATTTTAGATTTGTTTACAGGCCATAGCCAAGAAAATTATGATTAATAGAATTTTCTTGATTTTAGAACTTAAGACAAAAATTAGTAAAAGAAAATTATTAAATCAAAATGAATTAAAATTGGTAAACGTATTATTTTAGAATATCATACATGGTATGATTTATAGCATATCGAATCGCGTAAAATTTGAATTTCTTTTTTATTTGATTATTACTGCTTAGTTAAAAATATCAGCAAAATATTTTGAATTTTATCATAAAAAAAGTACATCTATACTTGAATTATTAATATGCACACATATATATTCTTGAGAAAATAATATATTCAAAATTTAAAGGGAAATGACACCTTTTGAATATTTTTTTTTATTTATGTTAAAATTATATTTTAGCTTTTCATATAATGCTTCTATTCAAGAAAATTCTACCAGATGAAATTTTGTGTTTTTAAATTTTTACACAAAACACACAATTTTTAAAACTTAAATTTTCTTTAAAAAACGTGGAAAATTTTACTTTTTTCTGTATTCACTAATTTTTTTTTTGTAGTATTCACAAAAATGTTTTAAACAACCTTAGGGATCAATTTAACAATAACTTAATTAGTTTTGGAGGTAAAAAAATGAAATGTTTATATGTGTGCTAAATTTCAACAAAAAAGTTAATATCCCCCACATTTTAATTTTTTTTAAAGTATTCAGCTTACAGCAAAATGTATCCTTAATTTTTTTCATGTATTATATATAACACACAGAGAAAAACTGGAAGTGATTGGTAAATAATTGTGGAAGGAGTAGCATTTTGAATGCACTAATGTATCGAAAAAACACAAACTGAGAAAAATCATTTTAAAGTATATCTTTGAAAAAAATAATTATTATAAGCTTAAATAAACTTAAAAATACCCCTTTAGAACATTACCTATATATTTTTATTAAAAATGGTTGCATTTTCGTATTATTTATACTCATGTATATAGTTTTTTAAAATGATTAACTTTTTATAGAATATTAATTACATGAGAAAACTCAAGAAAAGTGCTAATTTTTTTTTCTGTCATGACAGAAATTTTAAAGTCTTTTGCTTCACATAATATTGAAATATTAGACCTGTATGAAAACCTATGATGAATAAGAACTGAAATTATTTGTAAAAAATGCCTTAATTAAAATATGTTACATGCACACATTTCACAAAGAAAAAAATTTGCATTATTGTAATGCCTCAGAAATATCCTGCTTTATATGTAACATATTCCTTTTTTGTATGAATAATTTTTCTTTTTCAAATAGCTTATTTTTTTAACCAAAAAGCTCTCTCTTCCTTTAGTTTTTTTTTAATCTAAAAAAAGGGGTTGGGGCATATGGTCGAATTGCCTAATTTGTTTACATTTTTCAATTGAAACTTGTAGTTTTGAGGCGTACAAAACTGACATATCAATCGAAAGATAATAATGCAAAGAATATGACTAAATAAAAATATAAAAAACAATATTTTGATCATTTCGAAAATACCGAGTCTTCTTAAAGAAAGTCAAATTTTGAAAATGCTAATCTAAAATAAAATTCGAGTAATGACCAACACAACTAATCAAATTTATTTTGCAAAACTTAGACAATTAATCAACACATGAAAATTACTTTGCTGCTATTTTACATGCAATTAAAAATTACTGTTTCAAAATCATTGAAAATATTGAGCATTTTTGAGTATAATATGCTTGGATTAATTTAATCTAGTTTGAGAAAAAAAAATGCTGTTATAAAACTAATTTGTTCAAATAAAGTAAGTCTAGTAATTATATTTAATAAAAGTTACGCATAAGTGATGAATAAGATAAATGTTTACTTGATTAAATAATTGTTGGAAAAAATTAGACCCCTATTTTCAATGTTTCATGAAAAATTGTATTCCCCATTTCTTAAAATCTAATAGTGATATAATCTAATTAATAGAACTAAAAAAATGTTTGTTTAATAACAATACAGAAATTAAACATTACAGGAGGTTTTTCAAACTATTTCACATTGAAATTGAGAATAACTTGAACTTTTTTTTCTCGTAATACTTTAAAATTTATATGCAGTGAAATGAAGACAGCTCTCAGCTGGAATGTCTTTCAACTTCTACATAACATC
This sequence comes from Trichonephila clavipes, assembly GCA_019973935.1. Lineage (NCBI taxonomy): Eukaryota > Metazoa > Arthropoda > Arachnida > Araneae > Nephilidae > Trichonephila > Trichonephila clavipes. The sequence goes on along the minus strand of BMAU01004209.1, from coordinate 88,064 downwards.
ATTTCACAATTCCGAGACACCGTTTTGTTTCATAAGTAGCACTTACAGAATTCTACATAATGAAAGATGTCAGGATTTGAATTAGGCTGCGACCCTGTAAGAAAGATATAAGTTGTAGAAATATCTTATAACACAAAATAAAAACTAATATGAAAGCTAAGTGTAACATATAAAATTATTCACCAGAATGCATATTTGTATGATGGGAGTGTGTATTACAGAAACCTGTCGTGAAATGCAATATTCTAACGTATAAAAGAAAGTTGTAAGGAAAAGGACTGATTTTAAGGCATTAGAATTAAACTTTATAAAAGGGAGTAGATTTCTTTGAATAAAGGACCTGGTTTGAAAATGCGAAATTGTATTAAAAGTTTTTAATTCAATAATTCAACTGCAGATGGATTTCCCCATCTCACCAGTAGAACTCAAACTCAATGGTGCAACAGCCTTTGAGGGTCAGGCCCTGCTGTGCCCATCCAAGTATACTTGACCTTTAGGCACTGAGGTGCATGAGCAGATGTTCCGATCATGTGGTCAGTTTGAAACGAGATCCCACTGTTTAAGTCCCCAAGCAAGCTGGTTACTCATTTATCGACCCACTACTGTAGGGCTGAAAGACTGAGTCGACCTTGTCGCTCCCGGGAATAGAACCCGGAGCTGTGTTAAAATGAACAGATATTTGTGTTGCTATCACAAGTATCAAAAATGAATCACGTGACTGTTTTCTTATGTGTTTCGCGTTCAGTGACAGACCGTTGATAATTTGTAAATTCCTCTAATGAGCGTGGCACAACAATTCTTTCTCTGGTAAATGCTATTGATTCCAATGGAAATACTTTATCTTAAAACTTTTTCAATCGTAATTTCCTCAAATTTATAGCTGGTTTATGATCAATGTACTTTCTCCTAGTACGTCATCAGTATGTAAATAAATGTTTACCGGTATTTTCCCCTCTCCTTATTAGAACTCTTTCTTCTTTAAAACTCTTCCCAATTTCGATCTCCGTCCTCATCATCGACAAAAGGAGCTTCATCATCATCATCACTTAAGGCTGAAAGAAATGAATAATGTTTTTGTGTGTGTGTGTGTGTGTTCAAAAGAGTACCATTATCTCATGGTAGCAAGTCTTTTAAAAAAATATATATAACTAGCGGGTATACCCGTTCTTCGCACGGGTGAACTGAAAAATTAAACAACACAGATTGAAGGAAAAAGAAGTTTTTAATGAGTTAATTTTATGTGAATTAAAAATTAAACAAAAAAAGCTTTTTGCATATCTCAGCTAAACAAAAAAAGAAAGAAAAAAAAACACCTTTGTTAAATTTTAACTATGTAGATCTAATAGCCGATAAAAAGGATTTTTTAAACTTATAATTCCTCATAACACTCTTGAGGGTCAATTTTTCAAAATACCTCCCTAAGCTGATCTCTGCTCAGCAAAAGTAACACATTCTTAAAAGTTTTGCGTAATGAACGCTTAAAAAGTAGTGTAAATAATTTATATCTGAAAGTGTAATACATTAATATTACTTTCTGTTGTATTTATTTTATTTTAAAATTGTAATATTCGCAAGCAACGCCGTTTCTTAAATTATAATGGCGATTCAATGAAAAACATAGCGAAATGTTAACGATAGAGTCAAGTTGGCAAATGCCTAGCTACTTTCGTAGCTCGAGCTTTATTAGAGCTTTGTAAGAAGCGCCGTGTAAGGGCGCGATGCACGTTAATACTTTATCCAACCACATTATGATTTACTGCAGTTTTTTTCATACAATTTTTTTCTAGATCACTACATGTACAAATTAAGGGATATACATAAACAAAATACTCCACTTTGGAAAATTTAATCCGTTAGAGCTAATAAATTAATTAAAGATATTCCACTGTAAAATTAATTATGTACACCGTTCACTTAAAATAAGTAGTCAAATCATTTTCCAAGGTCTTCATTCAGAGACAAAACCATAAAACACTTAAATTTTGACATTAACTATTTTTTTGCGACAAAAATAATAATCTTTGCAATCCGCTGAAAACGCAATATCTACTACAAAACTTTTCGCCTTCCTCACTAAAATACTCCTCATAGAACCCGTGCTGCCATATATCTTGGAAGAGTGGATTTCAAAGAATATTAAAGCTAAGTATTGGTAGAATATTCCTGCTAAGTTGGTGTGGTGTGGTAGTTAGGAGAAGGGGTGCCAGCTCAAGTGTCATTCCCGTCACTTGACCATTCTTCAAAATTACATGGTCCGTCTCCAAAAGCCCTCGTGTAGATGAACAGTGCGACGTTAATATTCACTCACTCACTGCAAAAAATACAGTGCAGTAGTTATAATTAGTTTTATACTTAAAAATGCAATATCTGCATATTCAATTAAAATTACAGCGTTATAATTAACTACTAATCACAAAAAATTATAAAAGTTTGCCCAAATGATGTAGTGTGAAAGAGAAAGTTTATTTACTTTAAGTACCAGAAGCGATAAAAGTAGTTATTTTGAAAATAGATCAACTTCTTACTACCAAATGTGCATAATAAAATCATTAAAAAAAACATTAAAATAAAGAGAGATTTATAACAACCTCTCCCTTCAAAACTCAGTTTTATTCTGAAATAAAAAAAATAGGCATTATTCTGATCACAGGAATTAATTATGTTGGGGAAGTGGTCCCTATGTGTTTTTGTTTCAGGAAACCAGACGAGGATGTTGACACAACTCTTTTATTTCCAAACTCGGTTACTCAGGGAGTATGTCGGAACACTTACGATGGGCACCGTTTCTGCGCTCTCGCTCGTCTGATCTCCCACACACACTCTGAAAAACTCTTAATTCGCGTTTCGCTTAATACACTTATTCACCGTCACGCGGCGCCCACTGCGCATGCTCGAACATACCCCCCGGCCTTGCAATATCAATATTCAACAATAGCAATACAGTTTCACAATTCACAACAAGTTCACAAAAATTACACAATTGTTTTCAAAATTATTATATATATAAAAGGTACTATAAATTTTCAGTAAAAAAAAGAGTTAAAATTACAATAGCACAATTTAATAATAAACACATAATTTCTTAAATGGAAATTAACCTTAATTATTTACATCTATAGGTAGAATACAGATCTTAGTTATGGGCCTCTAAATTCTCCGTTCTTTGTTTTAATTCTGACTGTTCTCACTTTACCATCAGAACCATGATAGACCTCAACGACGCGCCTAAAAGCCAGTTGCAAACTGGTGTAAAATCCTCCTTTACAATTACCATTGTACCACACATTACATTGTCCTTCTCGATCATCCACTTTCCTCTCTGTTGGAGTATTCAGATAATCGGTACTCCATTTTTTCCAAACTACCTGAATTACCTTTATTGTTCTCTGCCAACGGCTTAATCTATTGTCACTAATATTAATTACTAGGGGGCTCAAGAATAGAATTAATTGATCTACCAATCAAGAAATGTGCAGGCGTTAATACCTCAAAGTTATCAAAATCATTGGATATTGGTGTAAGGGGTCTGGAATTTAAAATTCCTTCTACCTGGATAATCACTGTTTCAAACTCCTCGTAGGTGAGTCGGGATCTTCCCAGTGCTCGCTTGAGGTGATATTTCACTGACTGTATGCCCGCCTCCCAAAGACCTCCCATATGTGGGGCCCTTGGTGGAATAAAATTCCATTCAATACCTTCCTCAGTGAAATATGCCGCCAGATTTTGATCTAGAAAGTTAAGGGTCTTATAAAATACCTTTAGTTGAGAATTCGCACCAACAAAATTTGTTGCATTATCCGTAAAAATTTTGGAACATTTTCCTCGCCTAGACATGAATCTCTTAAGGGTCGCAATTATTGCATCCGAAGTCAAATCGGAAAGAATTTCTAGGTGGATGGCACGAGTCACAAAGCAAATACAAACACAAACATAAATTTTATTCAAAACGCCCTTTCTCTGGTGTTTGTAAGTTACGAAATATGGACCTCCCAAATCTAGTCCAGTTATACTGAATGGAGGGGCCATATTTACTCTTTCATATGGAATATTGCCCATTATTTGAGAAGAGGGAATTGGTTTACACTTGAAACACACCACACAAGTATGAACCGTTTTCCTAGCTAGGTTTCTACCTCCTAAAGCCCAAAATCTCAATCTTACTGCATTCAGTAGTCCTTGTGGACCAACGTGAAATAATTTCTTATGCAAAGTTATGAAATATATTTTACTCAATATAGAATTTTTAGCCAGTATAGCTGGATGCTTTTGGCTGTAGGGTATGGAAGCTTTTTCCAGCCTTCCACCAACTCTCAGGATTCCTTTATCATCCTGGAATATATTCAAAGATTTAAGATTACCTGACGGGTCACTTAAGTTAATGCCACTCTGGTCCTGTTTAATAAGCCAGGTTTCTGCATCATTTACCTCACTTGTAGTTAAAGGTCCCCTCTTTTTCACCTTGGATCTGCAATTTTCAATAAATCTATAAATATAGGAAACAATATGTATTATTTTAAAATAATTATTAGAAAGGTCCATAAGATGGTTGAAAAAGTCAAAGTTCTTGGAATTCAGCAATGAAGTCTCCAGAGTTCTCTCAGACACCCTTAGTTCGCAGTCAAAGTCATCTCTCTGGGTTGGTTCTGCAATGACAGTAGTTGAATAAGTACTCTGTAGAAGCTCAGGACCATGCCACCATAGAGAGTCGTCACGAAGCTCCTCAGGAAGTAGTCCTCTAGATAACACATCTGCAGGATTCTGTTCTGATGCAATGTGATGCCACTGGTCACGGGAACTTAGTTGATGAATCTTAGACACTCGATTAGCCACGAACGTCTTCAATTCTCTTGATTCTCGATGTATCAATGAAATCACAATAGTTTAATCCGACCAAAAATGCACAGCTGTAATCTGAAGATTCAATGCCTCCTTCATCAATTTAGCGGCAAGAACTGCCCCACACAGTTCAAGTCTTGGAATAGAAATCTGCTTCAGAGGCGACACTCGGCTTTTACTCGTTACAAGACACACTTTGACTTCTCCAAGGGCAGATATAGACTTGAGATAAATGGATGAACCAAACGCCTTTTCCGATGCGTCGCTAAATGCATGTAACTCAATGCTCTCCGCTCTATGAATCACAATACATCTGTCAATAGAGATGTTATTCACGGCTTTCAAAGAGTCGATAAATCGACGCCACTCCTTTTGTTCTTTAAAGGGAAGTTCATCACTCCATCCCAATTCCAGCAACCACAATCTTTGCATAAATATCTTTGCCCAAGTTATGATCGGTCCGAGGAGACCCAAAGGGTCAAAGATTCTTGCAATAGTAGACAAAACCATTCTTTTGGTGAATGAAGTTGGCCTTTGTTGCTCTATTCTGAAAAGAAAACAGTCTAACTTAGGATTCCAAATGATTCCAAGTGCTTTAGTCTCCTCAGACTCCAAAAAAGCATACTCTTGTAGATTGGAAGTTATCTCGGGTAAATTTCCACACCACTTATGAAGATGCATCCCTGCGGTCTTGAACATTTCTATTAGTTGATGCTGCAATTCGATTACCTCTTCTATACTCTCAGATCCCGATAGTATGTCATCCATGTAGAGTCACTCAGCACCACAGGAACTGCTAAAGGAAAATTTATTAGCTTCATCCATCGCTAACTGTTTCAAAGTTCTCGTGGCTAGATAAGGTGCGCTAACTGTGCCGTAGGTTACTGTAGTTAACTCGTACGTTTTTATTGGCTCTCCTATGCCCTTCTTCCACAGAATTCTTTGCAAGCATGTTTGCTCCGGATGTATGTTTATCATGCGAAACATTTTCTCTATATCCGTAGTAAAGGCATACTTGTGCTTTCGGAAGCGAACCATAATGGAAAAGAGGTCTTCTTGGACCAGTCCGCCATTAAATTGAATTGAATTTAGAGATTTCCCACTCGTTGAAGGACTTGATGCATTAAAGACAGTTCTCAATTTAGTTGTAGACTTTTCGGGGCGATAAACACCATGGTTTGTATAAATATTGGTTTGCTAAAATATTGGCATGTAAAATGAAACTCCACATCCATCCGCCTTGATTTCCCTCATGTGGCCCAAACCCTCATATTCCTGTAAAAATTTCTTATACAGGGACAAATATTCTTTATCTCTACTCAGTCGTTTCCACAAAGAGTTTAATCTCTGAATCGCGGTTTGTCTGGATTCACCAAGACATGAAGGATCTTCTTTTAATGGCATTGCCACCGTATATCTCCCCTGGTCATCTCTCGAATGAGTGCTTTTAAAATGGTCTTCGCAAATATCTAATTCACTGGTTTTAACAGAATCTATTTCTACATTTTCGATTTCCCAAAACTTCTTAAGGGCAGTCGGAAACCTCTATACCGACAATGTTAAATTGGCTGTTTTCGAGGTACATTTTCTCAAAATCTGTTATATGTACATGCTTGAAATTTTTCATATGATTAAAATACACATTTCTCATTATATTCAAATGAGCTTTTAGCTAGTTTTGAATTTTTTCATAATTTATAAAATATTTTATCAAACATAGTTTACGTTAACCCGTTTTTCACATAAAAAATTTGTAAAAAATAAATTTTGGGGTTTTTTACAAAAAGCTCATTTCAGTATATATTAGCCATCATTATAAATATATCATAAAAAATTTACATACCTGTGAACAGTAGTTTCTAAGAAAAGGAACATCGAACATCAAAAATTTACATTTTGAGAAAAATTGATTTTAACGTATAATTACTTTTTAATTAAAACATTCCAGCTCCATATTCTAAATCATCAGCATTTTTTAGTAGCTCATCATCTTCTTTCTTCCTTTTAAGTCTTTTTTCCTTCCTAACTTCCTTTGTTTTTTGTAAACAATAGTATTTTGCTCGTAACAGCCTCTGTTTGTCGAGGCACTCCATCGCCTGTACCGTGTAATCACCAGGCTCAATAAACATTTTCTCAAAATTTCTAGTTTTGATACATTCCCCATATTAAATGAGGAAACTGCATCATATGTACCCAGTGACAAAACTTCTAATTGTACAAATGTTTTCTTCGGTACACGAGACCATATTACATTATTTACACTTTCGTTAGGATTTTGCGTACCTCCATGTAAACACTTTTTTAGCAATTCTGGATTAGCTAAATCCCTAAAAACAGGTCGCATGGCCTCCACAACATCCACAGGTAAACTATTTTTGTGATGATAAGTCTCCCCAAGCAATTCTGCTTTTTTAAATTTGCACCACGTATCTGAATCAGAGGGACAAAATCCATGCTGAGGTTTTTCATCGGTTGATAGCTTGTGTAAAAATATTGCCCATATGGCTTGTTGCATGTCCTTCACGCTAGACAAATTTCTGCGGATAGCTAGACCATAATATGCTTGCAGACGGTCGATTTCTGCCTCTGTCAATCTATTTCTTCCGCATAAAGGCTTTCCGTCAGAAAGTTTTTGACCTCTCATCTTAGTTTTCAAGCGTCGAAGACGTGTCCCCATTCTTTTCATAACATGACCTATGCATTTCTCGACAGAGCAATGGTCACCATATACTTTGTTCTCGACAATAGAAGTAAACGCTTTGGAGTCCCCATCTCCAAAATATTTTGTGTACCGAGCATTGTAGAGAGACTGGGAACGCTGAAAAATGGATAGAGCTCCAGCTACTTCCATCTTACCGCTGTAGCCTTCAAAATTTCTCTTACAATTTTGAAGATGCTTGGTTTTGTTCGGACAAATACAATGTTTTGAAAAAACTTCGACATCTATAACTTTGCCGGTATCAACACTTGTGACTGTCACCAAGCCATTCTTCGAAGAAAAACCACGCTTCTGCCAACTACCATCAACAGCAACAGCAAGGTCCCTTTTTCCATCATTTTCATCAACGGCTTCACGAACAGCTTCTGCCATACTGTGTTCACAGGTTTCTCTTGTTGCCTGCAGTAAAATGTGTTTGTACTTTGAGAATTTTGTGGGTGGCGGGGGAAGATTCATGATACCGCAAAACATCCTAGCAGACTCAGCACCTTTACCTATGCATCGCATAGCATACACTAGCCAGGTATTCAGTTCGTAATTCTCAGAACTATCGCATTTCTTGGAGTTAAAAAAAGTATAGTTATATTTACAAGAAGGACATTTTATGTGAAACTTCACAGCTTCACCACAGTTACTTTCACTGAGGTGCAACCTGAGTCCTGTTTTTTCACACTTTATACATTTTACAGCTTCAAAAAACACACAAGCTAAAAGGTTAATGTCCACAATAACATTTCTGAAACCAGAAAAAGCCTCATCCGAATATGAAATATCCATGTTTACAATTTTTCTCTCACTGGCAGATGGTTCAGTTTCATTAGTACAAAGCTTTGCACCATCAGCACAATTCTTTTCATCAGCAGAGTTCTTTGGAACAGTAGAATTGCTTTCACCACAACCATCATTACTTTTATTACATCTTCCTTCATTAAAAACTCCTCTTCGTTTCTTAAATACTTTAGTCGATGCTCTAGGCATGGTAAAGTCGATATATTATAGCAATTTTTTGAAAGTTTAAGCTTAATAATGTTAAAGAATACTTGCGAGTTCAAAAATTATAACGCAGTTTTGAAAGTGTAAACAAACACTGATTTGACCGTTAAAAATACAGTGAAGTTTCAAATGGGTTAGGAAATAAAATAATAAAAGGCTCAATTTATACAATAAAAGATAAATGTTTTGATTTATACCAGACGCTCAACTTTTAAGCCAAAACAAAAAACTTTGTTTACTTTTACGCTTGTCAAATGGGCGTGGCCCAGTTTCAACGATTATTTAAAAATAGGTTTTTAGGGCTTCTACTTACCCTAGAGGTTAAAGTAAGGTATTTTTAGAAAGGTTAAAATCTGTACTATGTGGAAATGTAAAAATCTCAAATTGTCAAAAAAATCAAATTTTACCTTTCCGACTGCCCTTAATTGAATGCTCTAAATTATCCGCAGCCTGAATAAACCCACAATGTTCTTTTCCCTTCGCGTCTGAAGAAGTAGATCCGGAAACGATAAATCCGAAAACAGTGTTTTGAAAAATAACATTTGAACCCTCCGTCTTGAACTGTCCGGGTAACATTAATTCATAAAATGCTTCTGCACCTAATAGCATTTGCACGCGCTCTGGAATATTGAAATTTTTGTCAGCTAATTTAAGATTGGAAATATTATTCAGATTAAAATCGATTTTCGTTGTTGGAACAAGATCTTCCGTTATTGTAGGTACCAAAAAAAAGTCTAATGTTTTAAAGTAACTCCCTTCTTTATTGCTAATAGATACTGAAACACGCGAGTCTATTGGAATTACTGTTTTGTTTAGTCCCGAAACCGAAACATTAGTCTTGTATTTTTCAATCCAATTAAATCGCATAAGTTGCTCATTAAAAGTTCGAGGTAGATCCGCTATCTAAAATTGCTTTGACTGGGAATAAACCATTTTCACATTTTATATAACAAATTGCTGAGCTTAGCAAAACACATTTTTTTTCTGTTTATACTCGTTGCGGTTAATAAGTTATGATTTTCTGCTCGCGACTCGAAGACTGGCGCTGAAGTGTTAAGAGGTTCAAAGGTGGAGTTCCTTACTTCCTGGTTTGGCTGGCGCTCTGTATAATGTATCGTTTTATGATGTCTCTTTTGACACTCAGAACAAACAAATCTCGATTTACAGTCTTTCGCTCTATGAGATGTAGAAAGGCAATTAAAGCAAAGGTTATTAGTTTTAATCAGATCAATTCTCTTATTTATGGGAAGTTTTAAATACACTGCACACTTATATAATGAATGCGATTCAGTGCAACAAATACATTTAGAATCTTTAATTTCACTCAAAAATACCCTTGACGCGTTTTTCACTGGATTATTTCTAGTAAGAACATTCGGCAAAGTTTTTAAGCTCTTTCCCAGAGAAGTATTATACAAGTCTATCTCTTTGGCAAGCTCTAGTGGGCGAAACCGATCATTTCCTGCTCGAACGGAAATGTGTGACGCTACCTCTTTTTCAAGCGAACTGAAAATTTTGTCGGACACAATAAGATCGTTTAAGTTGTCAAAATCAGAGACCTTTCTTAATTTTAAGTAATACTGCCAATTTGTAATTAAGCGAGAAGTATATTGAATAAATGTTTCATTTGGATGATGCGTAGCTTTTTTAAATTGTTCAAGGAATTGATTTGCACTTGGCTCATATTCTCTTAGTATTATTGATTTTAGTTGTTCATAATTGTTAAGCTCGTCATCTTTAACATATGTTAACACATTTGAAGCTTTTCTCCCAACAAATTTAATAAAATCTCCGACTTGAATTTCTCGGGCACATTTTTTTGATACAAAGGCTCTTTCTAACGAAGCGAAAAAAAAGAATGCCCAACCTTCAGGTCTATTAGGCACCTTTACCGTTAGGATTCGAACTCTTTTCACCAACGCATCCAGCGTGTTACAACCCTCACCTGTTCTCTCGTTATCTGAATTAACATTTAAACGTGCTAGTTCAAGCTCAAGCTCTTTTTCTCGTAACCTATTTTCGGCTTCTTTTTTACGGTCTTCTTCTGCTCTCTTACGGTCCTCGATCGTATATTGAATTAATTCTTTAACAAATTCAACATCCTCTTTAAAATATTTATTTTCTTTAATAATTTCAGTTAACTCAACGATAGTTACTTTTTCAGCAACAGTCTCACCAAGTTCAAGAGCTACGATCCGAAGATCTTCCTTACGGCAGTTCTTAAACATTTTTCTAAAATTAATTTAGTCCTCAATTTATAATAATAAAAACACAAAAAAGACCACTACTCACGTCACCTTGAATAGCTCACTTCTCCGGCTCAGCTGGACGGACCATGTTGGGGAAGTGGTCCCTATGTGTTTTTGTTTCAGGAAACCAGACGAGGATGTTGACACAACTCTTATTTTTTAGCCAAAACAAAAAGAGTTTTTCACAAACAAAAGATAGATATATGCTGACGTGGGCTTTTTTGCAGTTTTTTTGCTTGCAGATGGCAGAATTTTTTCCTTCTTGACAAATAGCGTTATATTTTGGACACTTTTTACAAATTTTTATAATTTATAGCCTATGGTATAAATTATAGCCTATGTGTTATTCTGATGTATAAGCTATATTACTGTAAAGTTTCATTAAAATCCATTAAGTTGTTTTTGCGTGAAAGACCCACAAAGATTTTCACAAACTTTCACATTTATAATATATATTAGATATAATATCATTTAGTAATTTTTTACTAAAAGTCTTTGGCATCATGTCAGAAATGCCCTCGGATTTTATTGTGAGAACTTCAATTTTTCTCAATTGTAGGCTGTCTGTTCCATATCCTGGAAAAACCCAACATACATCTTCTAAAAACATTTGCACCTTTGCTTCCAGAGACTTCAGCATATTTAATTGCGGTAAAAATGCAATGCCATATATTGTCTTACAGAATTTTCGGATTTTCTATTGATTATTAAATTTTTTAAAATGCCGGTTTTCATTTTCCAATGGATTTATTGTGTTTAATTTATCAGTTTTATTAACAAAATCCCCTTTTTTGTGGTTGGTTGTCTTCTGTAATGCATCATTGAATAGTTTATTTACATTGTGATATTGAGTTGCGCTGTCCGTACATATTACTGAAGTCTCTGGATTGCAGTGCCTAGCAATGCGAGGCCAAAAATCTTTCTTTTTTTCCCCATCAACCATCTTTATCGTCACTGCAATATAAGAAATATTATTTGTAACATTAATTTTTCAAACCCAAAAATAAATCATATTTATATCTTACCGGCAATATATTCCGAGTACAACTTGGATCATAGTTGTCGCTTTTCGACCTTTATTATACTTTCTTTTTGTTAAGAATGACTCGTCTAAAAAGGTTGTTTTTCGTGAAACACAATTCATACTTTAACCGAAATATATTTTTAAATGCATCGAACATATAAATTATTACAAAGGAAATTGTTATCTCACCTGGTCCTCCAAGAAGCTTATCGTGATGAGATCCAATGGTTTCTGTTACTTCTGTCAGCCGAGCATAAAAGTCTACAATCGTAACCAAACTCATTTCTTCTTGCCCTCTTCTTTTACGGAACATATTCAATTGATCCAAGACTAAACTATGAGAGCTATGCAAAATGGTGATAACATTTGTAATAAAAGTAATATTTTAAATTTATCCCCATTTTTAGATGATAAGGGAAGCATTCGAGTAGGTGGAAGACTGAAACACTCTCAACTTCCTTACTCGAGTAAACATCCTATATTGCTTCCTGCGAAAAGTAAACTAACTGAAACTATTGTTAAATACTACCATGAAAAGTATTTTCATCTTGGGCCTCGACATTTACTTTATCAGGTTGGACTTAAATATTAGCCAATTCACGGGCGAAATATTTGCAGAAAAGTTGTGCATAACTGTGTAGTTTGCTTTAAATTTAATCCTAAAATTTGTTCTCCAAAAATGGGCGCGATTTGCCAAAAGAAAGAATAACTCCTGATAAGATCTTTAATTCAACTGGAATTGATTTATGTGCGGACCCTTCTTTATCAAAAATAAATATCAGAGGAAAGGTTCTGAAATTAAAGCTTGTTTGTATATTTATTTGCCTTTTAACAAAGGCCATTCACTTAGAGATAATCAGTGACTTAATTTCACAAGCTTTAATTGCTGCATTGAAAAGATTTATTTCAAGAAGGGATAAATGTCATAAAATATTTTCGGATAATGGTACTGACATGATAGGAGCTAATCGAGAAATGAAAGCTTTGTCTAAATTAGTAAGAGATAGAGAAGAGTCTTTATTTGCATTTTTCACAGAAGACATCGAATGGTCATTTATTCCCCCTAGAAGTCCAAATTGGGGTGGTCTATGTGAGGCTAATATAAAATCTTTAAAATATTTAAACTTGTTGCACAGGAAACTCAAAATTTAGTTATGAAGAATTATTGACTTTAATAACGAAAATTAAAGCAATTTTGAACTCTCGACCTCTTACACCACTTTCATCCGACGTAGATGATTTGGAGGTTTTACCCCCAGCTCACTTTTATTCGGGAGAACGATCACAGCTATAGTGGAACCGTCTCTGTTGCAATGCGAATCAAATCGTTTAAATGTTTGGCAAAGAATAACTAAATCAGTTCAAATAATACGGAAAAGGCGGAGCCTTTCATATTTAAATAGTCTGCAACAACGAAAGAAAAGGATTGTTAATAAAGAAAATCTCAAATTTGGAGATATGGTTTTAATAAGAGAAGAAAATTTTCCTCTTTGTAAATGGTTATTGGGACGTGTTGTTAAAATACATATGGGGAAGGATAAGAAAGTTAGAGTTGTGAACATAAAAACTAGTAAAGGTATTTATAAAAGGTCTATCAATAGGCTGTGTATATTACCTATTGAAAATTAAATGTGTATGATTATCTATGATATTATTAACGTAGAATTTATGATATTCTTGTCTCATGTATCAAATTACTTACTATATATTACAATTTTCTTTGTATTATGTATTTTATTTGAGAACTTAAGCTAATTCTCTGCTGAAAATTGATGTTTATATTCAATTGTATATTCACTTAATATTTATTAGTATTAATTCATGTTTAAAATTTATTACTTATTTTATGTTAAGATACACATTGTTAAGTTCTTGCATATGGACATAGCAAGGCCGGGCGAGATGTTGACGCCTGCGTAATGACGCCTGTGAGTATGACGCATGCGTGAAGACGCCTGCCAGCCGCCGGATGGTATATTCGGAGAAGCTGAAGGATTTCGGCATTGCTGACGTGGATAATAACTGCTTTACATCAAAACTCACAATAATTTGTGTTACCTTTTTGTTTTTATTAAACTTTTAGTCAGAAAGACTTGGTCCGTCAAATTATTTAAACTCGTGACCTCACGAACAATTACATTAATTGCCGTTCAATTGATTCGAACAGCTAAACTATTTTTTAACAATTGGAAGCAATTAATCGTGTAAATGTAATTCAAGAATTAGTCCTGTGCATTAAATATAAAAATTTTACAAGGATATAATGCTTAGTTATTTAAAGAAATTTATAAGATGACACTTTCTTCTAAGCTTATAATATCCTAATTTGTATTACTTGAAGACTCCTAAAATTCTTTAAGTATTTAAAGACAAAATATCTTTGTGTTCATCATTAAATTTGATACTTTTTTTTGACTAAATTCTGTGCTTTATTTTGTAGAGTTTCATGATGAAGTTAATCATTCAAGTATCTTGATAAAATAAAGTTTAAAACTCGTTTATTAAATCATCAAATGCTTTTTTTCTACTGAACATAATTAATACAAAAATATGTTAACAAACTTTGTAAAAAGCGTTTTAAATGCTTCAGTTTTGCTTATTTACTTTACTGTTCATTTTATGCTAGTACATACAAAACACTATGTTTTATTAAATGTTTGGAAATTCTACATCGCGTCTGAGTTTTTTACGTATGCTTTAAATTTTGATTTTTAAAAATTTAAATACTTTTCCTTAACTCCTTATAGTGGTCGCGGTAGCCTAATGGTTATGGTCACAAACTCTAGGCTAGAATGTTTCCAGTACCTTTGTGGATGACAGTGGATGACAGTCTATTTTTGGGTACCTGGACTGATAAACAGTCCTCAATCCCATATCATGATGTCTGTGATGCAGGACTTGACTTCGTTGGTTTTTTCAGTCTGCGGAGTGACATGTCGGCGATTTGGCTGTGGTGATGGAATCCGGGAGGAGGGGCTTAGAGATGACTACTTGGAGTTAAAGTTTTATACGGTGCTGAGAGCTTAGGACTGCTCTCTCAGTGAATTGGAGGTAGAAGTGAATTTAGCCTCAGGCTGGCTGCCCATGGGGGTAAAAGTTAAAAATATATACTTGTCCAGTTGGGTGTGGAGATTAAATAAATATTGAAAGAAAAATAATAAAAATTTTAAAAATTTACTAGGGTGCAATAATTAAAAAATTATTGCAGGGATAAAAAAGCTAAGGCGGATTGTAAGAATCCAAAAGGATTCTTCTTGGTTTTTTAGTATTATCGTTACAGTTGTAATCGTTTAGATTTAACATATTTATATTATTAGTATTTGGCAAATTATCGAAAAAATTTATAGCTAATTTTTGAATATGTGCTTTAAAACTAGTGAATTTAAGAGCTTTATTTATGCGATCATTTTTCATGTAGCGGCAGGCATTTACAATCATTCTAATATAGGAATTCTGCAGAGTATTTAAAATATTAATATTGGTTTTAGCAGCATAACCCCATACTGGACAGGCATAAGCGAGTATTGGACGCATAACGGCTGTATAAAGAAGCACTTTGTTATCTCTACTTAAATGTGAGTTCCGGGAAATTAGGGGAAAAAATTTAAACATTGTTTTTCGGAACTTATCGCGAACGTGTAATATGTGTTGTTTCCAAGTTAAGTGTGAGTCAAAAATAACGCCAAGATATTTGGTATTCTGAGACCAGGGAATTTGTTTATTGAACATTATGAGAGGGGGAGGAATGGTGTGCTTTTTGGTAAAGATGACTGCACAAGATTTTTCTACATTGATACTAATTTTCCATCTGTCGTAATAATTTTCTAGCAGCTTGAGGTGTTTGTTAATGGCAAAGGTAACAGTCTTTAAGTTTTTGTACGTGGCATTAATGGCCGTATCATCCGCATAGAGACTAATATTTGTTAGTGAGTAGCTGGGAATGTCATTTATATAGAGATTGAACAACAGGGCCCAAGCAATGAGCCCTGAGGACACCCTGCAGAGATGGAATGAGAGTTAGATAATGATTCATTTACTCTGATCCGAAAGGATCTGTTAGTGAGATACGAGTGGATGAGGTGAATGAGGGGAGAAGGAATATCGTAAGTAATTAGTTTGAAAGTGAGTCCTAAAAATCCAAACACGGTCGAAGGCTTTCTGGATATCCAGAAAGACCACTCCCGTGCTCTTCTTTTTGGAAACCTTCCGAAATACTTTCTGTTAGTCTGAGAAGAGGATGAAGGGTAGATAGTTTATTTGTAAATCCATATTGATTAGGTTAATTAGGCTATTATCATTAATGAATTTTTTAAGTCTATTAAGAATAATGTACTCAGTTAATTTACTTAAAGTTGAAAGGAGAGAAATAGGTCTATATGAATTAGGAAGATTTTTATTTGTACCAGGTTTAATAATAGGGAAAATGATAGCTTCTTTCCAGTTACTAGGAAAGTGATGAAATTTAAGAATTTTATTGACAAGAATAGTTAGTATGAGGATTAATTTGATAGGAAAATTTTTTAGCATTTTATTTGTGATAGCATCTTTACCGGGGCCTTTTTAGAGCTAGTATTTTTAATGAAGTTAATAATTTCATCAGGCATGGCAGGTTCAATTTGAGTAGAAGGGGGAAGAGAGAAAGGTATTCACAGTTGAGGTGACAACCTCGTCATCTTGATCGTAGTTGTCCTGCATGCGGTTATTTTCAATGAAGTTATTTTTAATCGTATTAGCAAGGAGGTTAGCCTTCTGCGGATCAGTGACGGCCATACCAGTAGCACAGTTCAACGCAGGAATTTGAGATCTTTTATTTTTAAGAACCGCTGGGCCTCCCAGAGGCTATTGTCAGTTGTATTTAGAGCTTCTAGTCTAGCATTCCAAGTATCATTACTATATATTTTAAGTTCTTTTTTGAGGTTGGCTTGAGCTCTATTGCATAAAGTTTTATAAAAAGGATTTAAAGTCTGCTGATATCGTTTACGTAGGTTGTTTTTATGCTTAATAAGTTGATTAATGTGATTTGGAGTGTAGTTTCGGTGAGCGTTCACTATTGGCTGGGAGGCGTGGCTATAGGTAGCGACGACCGCTTCGGTGAACTCTGTAATTTTGGTTTCAAGATCATTGGTATTATTAATATTATTCGGATAGTAGTTAAAAAGAGAGAAGTTATTATGTAAATTAATTCTAAAATCCTTCCAGTTGGTGGTAATTGCTCTAGGATTTGAGGATTCCACTTTAAGTTTAAAATCGAAATTTAGGAAAACAGGGTTGTGGTCAGAATATAGATCATTAATAGATTTAATAGTATAAGGGTAGTAAAAGTTTTTGATTAAAGCAAAGTCTATAGTATTAGCTGAGTTATGGCCAAATCTTGTGGGAGAGTCAGGAAAAGCTATGTGCAGATTTAAGATATTGGCAAAATTAAAAAGATGCTTGCCTCTGTTTGAGTTTACATTGCAATTCCAAGCGCTATGAGTAGCATTGAAATCGCCGAAGACGACACAATGACTACTCGTTTGGAGAAAATATTCTAAATCTATTGTAAATAAGTTATCGTCAGAGGAAGGGGGAATGTAAACAGAGACAATAGAAACGGGGTCATGGTCGAGGGAGTTAGAATAATGTTAGTCGCTTCAATAGCTTGCATAGGTGGGGTGGGAGACAGTAATGTTTAAGAGATTTTTGATAAGAATAAGAGTTCCGCCGGCGGCCGTTGCGTTAGTGATCCTATCATTTCTGTAGCAAGTGTAATTTGCTATTGTAAAAGTGTGCGAAGGTCTCAGATGAGTTTCCTGTATGAGAAAAATATCGGGAGAGTGCTTCTCTATAAAAATTCGTAGCTCTACTCTACGTCTAAGCAGTCCGTTTGCGTTCCAAGAACACAAATTGAGGCCAATGGGGGACTTAACCATTATTATTGTTACAAGAGGCCTCTAATAAGGCGTACATTTGATTTGGGTTATTGTTTGCTCTTTGCACTTGGTTAAAGTTATTCATGAAATTAGGATTTGAAGTAGCTATGGCTTGGGTAAATTGAGAAAGTTGGCACAAACATTGCATAGTCATTTGTAGGGTCGCTTGCAAGTTAAAATTATTATTATTAAAAATATTTCCGTTAAAGTTATTATTAGACTTGTTATTAAAATTTGGAATGGATCTGTTATTTGCAGAGGGATTTCTATTGGCCTCAATTTGAGCAGAATTCACAGGTCCTTTTGGTGCCATCGGTTGTTTATTTTGGGAGTTAAAGTTGGTTGAAATTTTATTTGGATTTGCGGCTTGAGCATAGGATACATTGGGTCTTATAATACTATTGTATATATTAGTATACGAATAACGATTATTCAGGGCAGTGCCCTTAGGGGGCTTTGGGAAACAGGGGCATCCTCTCCAGTTAGCCATGTGGCCGTACATTTCGCAGTTGATACAGTAGGCAGTTTCTAGCCTTTCGGTTATTGGGCATTCACGGGTAATATGTCCCTCACCACATTTTAAGTAGCGGGGGTTTAGATGACAGTTCTCTGAATTATGATGGAAGTGGTTACACGTGTAGCATTGCGTGACACCTTTTCCGTTGTAACCTTCCACACGAATGCTTAAGTAACTTAGGGTTTTTAAGTGGAAGATTTTTAAATTCTCAATACTTCTTGGGAGAGTCACCAGAAATACCGGGATAGGTTGTTTACTACGGCGGCCTATTAGCTGATTTACTTTTCAGGGGTAAAGCCTAGTTCTTCTAAGTCGGCTTGAATTTCTTCGACCTTGAAGTTGCGGGGCAGTCCTTTCAGTACAACCTTGATGGGGCGCTCGTTTTTGGGTTTAATTTCATAAAATTGGAATTTAGTTTTTTCAGCAAAAGTTAACAGTTCATGAAATTGTTCTAAGTTATCGGTATAAAGTTTAATAAATTCTCCGGTTGTACGGGATCTTATCTTAGGGAACTTTTCATTAATAATTTTCATTTGACTTCTGACAGTTTCAGTGATTCTAAGCATGACTGGAGGGGGAAGCGTACTAACGGGGTTTTGATTGCCGGAAGGGGTAGGGCCAGTGGCCGATGGGGGTTTGGGAGTAACAACGGGAATAGCGTTTTGAGAACCTGTGATTTCTTCTCTATATTGCTATCACTAGGTAAGGAAAATCTATTCGGGGAAATCGAAATGCTATCATTTGGAATATTTAAAATTTGCTTTTAGTTGTCTTCCTTAGAGGAGGATATTCAAAGTCCGATTCTTCTTTTCGTTTATTGGAAATCCTGTTACTATTAAGGTTTAATACTCTTTTTAGTAGGAGTTACATCTGGGGAGTTTTAGGCGTAATAATTTTCAATCCTGAATCATGATGAGGGCAGCCAGGGGAAACACAAGGAGGAAATGAGGCTAAATCACTTACCGCCAAGTTAATTGTTTCTTCAACTTCTTGAAGCTCCGAAACGGCACGTCTGTAGAAAGGCTCATCCGGGTGGTGATCGGGCATGGCTTGAAGTTCAGCGATGCAGGCCAGCTTGAACTTTTTGAAAGTCTCCATCTTTTGCAGCTGGGCTTTGTTTTGTAAAATCTGCTCACATGCCGAAAGAGGTGGAGGAGTTGGTGTTCGTCTGGGCGAGTCGATTAAGTCCATATCCGTGGGTTCGTTTCGATTATCCATTTCCATCAGGTCAAAAAATAGGGGAGAATTACAGTGTCTGCTCAAGCAGGTTAGCCCTGACAAGGGCTGTAGATAATAGATGCACTATCAATATGGGGAGGGGAAAATAACAAGATACTGCCGAAGCAATATGCCACGTGGCGGTCGGTCGTAGTAGCAGAGGGAGAGCGTTTGCAGTTCAACCTCACTGGTCAGCGTCCGAGCTACTAATTTTGATAAAACCCCAGTACCTTTGTAAATATTTTTCCATTAATGATACACTTTATATGAAATATATAGTGGTTAGTGGCGCTGATTTCTGTGCCGTTGGGCCTGAGTTCAATTCCCGGAGAAAACATAGATACTTATAAATGAAAAGTGCCTTTGCGGCATGGAGGTACTCTAAATAGCTGTCGAGCTACATATCTTCTCGTGAGGTCGATGGTAGAGGAAGAGAGATGGGAGGTTCCTGATTACACCCAGGGTGTTCTCGCCCAAAATTGGGGAGGATAGAGCCAAATCGTACTGTCACCTGTATGGTGCTCAAAGCTGAGGAAAACGACAGGCGTAAATCTAGCCCCTTGCCATCGATGAATTTCGTGGGCATTGATTTGATGTTATTATCGGTTATTGTCGATCAGGTGGCATAAGTAACAATAAGATAATTTTTCACAAGGGAATAAACTTTTATGCACGGGAATGTATTGCAGAGATGTCAAGAATTGAAGTTTTCTAATGAATAGGAGAAAGAAAGTGAAAGCTACTGATTTTAAAGCGTTAAAAAACTAAACTTCTAAAAATGAGTAGATTTCTCTGAATAAATTGGTTAAACCAATATTTAAATTCAACCTGGAATATATGTATAAACAATGTTTAAAACAGAAACGTTTCTGTTCTTCCCGATCTGCGTGATTTTATTCCTTAAAAATTTCTCAATATGATTGCGTATAAAACGTGAATTCTTTTGCAGTAATTTACTTAATTTATTTACTTTATTTTTAATCATGATTTCTGTACAATATGAGGAGAATTTATTCATAACACAGAAATGTATCCTATGTTCGAAGCTTTAGCTTAATATAGTATTTACACTATGAAAGCCATCCTCAAAATTTTCTTTGAATTATTGATTTCCGCATGAATAACCATATTAGGTGCTTGTTTAGTAGCACTCTAATAAATACTCGGCGTGTGGATTTTTCAAAAAATTAATAATTCCAACTTTAGCAATAACTACTGGAAATTTATTATGCGTGTCCATTCGACGCCGTCAGCAAAAGTGTCTGATTTGCGTCCTTTATTATGGTCTTGTACTTTTGAATCATTTTAGTTCAGTTTTATTGGATTCTTTCTCAAAACATCAAAGAATTGAATAGTACTTGAAAGAAGGTAAGTATACTTTCTATAACTTAAAATATTCACTAGAATTCCGATTTGTATCGTGTACAGTAAAACTAATTCTAAACAAATGATTGGGGTGACTGAGTCCCCCCGCACTACCATTAATGTTAGTATCGAGTACGCGCCTGCTCCCGGGTTAAAACATTTTGAAGTCTTCTCGCTTTAAATGTTAAAAAGTAACACAATTATTCTTCATCGGAATTTTATATTCTTTTTCGTAATTTAACATTAATTCTAAATGCTAATTGTGTGAGGTTTAAAATTACAGTTCTTTTAAACAGTTATTTACAATTATAGCATTTATCTAAAAAAAATCATTTTACATTTTTGTATACAATGTCGTGCACACAGTTTTACTCTCCTTACAGTTCAGTTATTATATCAAGAATAATGTTTCATTTTTTTAAAAAATGAACTCGTGCGAAGAGTCGGTGTTTCAGCCAGTATACGTTTGATGTATCAGTACTGAAGAAGGTATTTTATAAATAATTTCTTATTACTGAATTTGGCCGCGGTAGCCGAGTGGTATAGGTATCGGATCGTGGCTTGCCTTGTCACGAGTTCGAGCCCAGTACCACTAAAAACCCGCCGTGTAGGGAAGCGATGCACGTTAAATCTGTGGAGAGTTGAAACGTTTTCCCGTTGGTGTGGTAGTTAGGAGAGAGGGGTGCCAGCTCAGGTGTCATCCACGTCACTTGACCCCCTCTCCTAACTACCACACCACACCACGGGAAAACGTTTCAACTCTCCACAGATTTAACGTGCATCGCTGCCCTACACGGCGGGTCTTTAGTGGTACTGGGCTCGAACTCGTGACAAGGCAAGCCACGATCCGATACCTATACCACTCGGCTACCGCGGCCACCAATCTTATTACTAAATTAAGAACAAGTTTAATAATTATTAGAGACTTCCACGGGCTTGTCTTGTAGAGGAAAGTTTTTCAAAGGAAGGTTTAATATCAGAAATTGACACTTAAAGAGTTATTTTTCTATATTTAGCTGGGATCTATATTTTGTCTTCAAGGCATCCACTGCAGAAAATCCGGTTTGAAAAAGGTAGGATGTTGAAAATGGCAATAGTATACGAAGTGCTTTTGTTTTCAGTACAGATAATTCCTCATCCATCTCTACCCCAAATTCAAAGAGCGATTTATTACAAAATTGCCTTTTAATTTTTCACTGGATGTGAAATCTATGAAGATTTCTTCTTTGGAAGTTGAGAGCCCTTCTGGAGTATCTTGAAATAGATCCCTAATCCACTCGTAACTTGCTACCAAGCTGTCCTCATCCAGAAAATACTTTTTAAAATTTTTTGCCTACATAGCTAAATGATTTTACATGTTTTAAAAACAACTTTCACATGTTCTACAGATTTGTAAGTTTTAACACATATCGAGCTGGGGCTTTTATTCCATCATTTACTTCAGTAGTGGTAAATCCAAAATTTAAGTATTTTTGAGAAGATCGCCTTGATTTAATTTTCGGAACCATGCTCGTTCGTCTGTGTACTTGTTGATTCTTTATTATCATGGAATGTTTGCTTACGACTTAAAAATGTATGTATGATATTGTTTTAATCTACTGCCGTAAATACTTAATAACCGTGAATTACAATTAACGTGTAAATTAAAAAAAATGTACATTCAAGCTAGATTCGGTAGCTATAGGAGTATCGAGTCGACCAAAACTGACTGGAATTGAACGAGGAAAAGCATTTTTACATGTTTTGCGCAGACGTCCGATAGTTTGCCCAGACTCACGCAAACGTACCCTATAATGCCAGATGTGATGGATATGATAGAGAGCGACATTGACTAGACTATTTTTCTAATGACATTTGTACCTTGAGAAATGAATGCTGAAGTAAATAAATCTTTAATTAAATGCATCATTTTGCGATCTGTTCCAATTTAAAAATTAGAGAAAGAAAAATAACATAATTCTAAGTAATATATATTTTAAGTAATTTTCTTAAAATATATATTACTTAAAAGTTACATATACACAAAATTTAATATACTTATCGTATTAATTTGTACGGTTTATAATTAAGATCGTATTGTAACTTTAGCGTCTCTCTCTCTCAAAGTGAATTTTTATTGCAGTAAATACATTATTGTTGTACAGGGGGGCGAGACAAAAATTATGATTGAAAATTGGGTCGCCAGTATTGAAAGTTTGAGAAACACTGCTTTTAATGTATGAGTGGTGCACAGAGTATTTTATGACTAATTAATTAATACTAAATTAAGAACAAGTTTAATAATTATTAGCTACTTCCATGGGCTTGTCTTACAGAGCAAAGTTTTTGAAAGGAGTTTTTAATTGACCCTCTGAGTTCATTTTCTATATTTAGCTGATATCTATATTTTGTCTTCTAAACAACCACCGCATTTTGTAATATGTTCCAATTTAAAAATCAGAGAAAGGAAAAATAACTTAGTAATTATCCTATTACTTAACTTTTTTTTGCTTAAAAGTAACATATACAAAATTTAATACTTATGTCATGAATTTGTACGGTTTATAATAAATATCTTTGCTTTATCGTAAAAGTGCATTATTATTGCATTCAGTAAATTATTATGTATAAGGGGGGCGCGATAAAAATTGTGATTGAAAAGGGGGGCGCCAGTATTGAAAGTTTGAGAAGCACTGGTATAATGATTTGTAATTTTTAAAACCCTCTAAGTATAAATGTAATGGGAACAGCAGATCGGTTAATGTGATAGCAAATCAGGTAGAAAAGCATGACATTATTCAGTTGTGGCATTCAAGATTGTGCCATGTAAATAATGAATATGTAGTTGCTACTAGCAAAAATAAAAGTGTTCATGGTTTACCTGAGCTGTCTGGATTGACCAAAAACTGCATACCATGTAAACTTGCTAAATCTAGAAGGGTATCTTTTAAACCTATTGGTAAAATAATGTCAAAACGGGCCCTAGAGTTGTTGCATATGGATCTTTGTGGTCCCTTATCAGTAGCATCACAGGGGGGAATAGGTATTTTCTTTCAATAATAGAATATTACTCTCGAAAAGTCACGGTTTTTCCTTTGAAAAATAAGTCTGATGTTTTTCAGATTTTCGTTAGGTTTCAGAGAAGGGCTGAAAGGGTTTTGAACAAAAAGGTAATTTCAGTAAGGACTGATCGTGGACTCGAGTTTTTTAGTGGTGAATTTAGGGTTTTTCTGGAAGGTCTAGGTATAGACCATAAACAAACTCTTATTCCCCCGAGTTGAATGGAGTAGCCGAAAGATATAAACTAACGGCTTTGGACGGAATCAAAACTTTATTAAATGAAAGTGGGATAAGTCAAAAGTTTTGGGCAGAGGCTTTGATCTGTTTTTCTTGCACCTGGAACAGGGTTTGCCATAAAGGATGCAAGAAAACCCCATTTGAGTTATATGGCGGAAAGAGACCCTCGGTTTCCCATCTAAAAAGGTTCGGCTGTTTAGCGTTTGTTGGTGTCCCTAAGCAACTCAGAAGAAAGCTCCATATGCGAACGAAACTGGGAATGTTGGGGTACGCTCTGAGCACTAACGGGTATAGAATCTGGCTGATAGAGGGAAACAAGGTAGTAGAGACTATCAACATAAGATTTGATGATGGGAAAAGAGGAGTAGACTCTGAAAATACTTTTACGGGACCGGTGAGAAATTATCTTTTAAAGGATTTCCCAGAAGATGGTGATATCTTTTCCGCAGTTGGTGACCGAGCTGATCATCCGGAAGCTGGCAGGGAGAGGGATACAAGACCAGGTGGTGCTGATTCAGAAAGTCAAACTGGAGGGACACATACACTTAGGCCCTGTGCTTCAATTCCTTGGATACGTAAACCAGTTGAAAGGAATGATAGGTCTCGAACGGATATTTATCATTTTGTTGAGGGTAGCAATATAAAACTGAGGTCCTTTAATGAGGTACAGAAATACTGCAAAGATAAAGTATAGATTACGACCAGAATTTATTTAACTTCAGCGGTAAGAACATCTCATCAGGAAAAGTTACAGACTTACTGAATCTCCCATTGGAGGAAAAAGCAAACCTTGCTGAAGTTCTAATCCCAAAAACTTATACAGAGGCCACCAGATCACCTGAGGCAGTGAATTGGGAAGGTGCGATGGATAAAGAAATGCAGTTTATGTATGACCGCAAAGTCTGGAACCTCGTAGAACCACCCAAGGAAGCTAAAGTTCTGGGATGTAGGTGGGTCTATTCACTTAAGCGTAATGAGCAAAATGAAATAGTGAGATATAAGGCTCGTCTCGTTGCTCAGGGATTCAAACAAGTGAAAAGTGAAAATTATGATGAGGTGTTTAGTCCGGTTGTCAATTTTTCAATTATAAGACTATTCTTTGCAATTTTTGTTTGTTTTTTAAATGGTTTCATACACAGTTTGATGTGAATAATGCTTATCTATATGCTAGATTAGACGAAGTAATATATATGCAACAACCAGCGGGTTATGTGAATGAGGCCAATAAAGTATGTAAATTAAACAAAGCATTGTACTGTCTTCATCAAAGTGGTCGCCAATAGTATTTTGAAATAGATGATGTACTGTCTAATTTAGGTTTTCAAAAAATTTTGAGGTGTAACTGTGTATATGTTTATCAGTGTAGATTAATTATCTTATTGTATGTAGATGGCATAGTGATATGACATAGTGATGTTTGGAGAGACCAAGAAGGACTTGGATAATGGTATAACACTTTTACGGGGACATTTTGACTTGAAAATATTAGGGAAAACCAAGAAACTATTAGGTATTGAGTTTGAGGAGACAAGGGCAAAACTTTACATTCACCAAAGTTCATACATAGAAAAATTATGTAAGAAGTATGAAAGGTTTAAATTTCCAGTAAGTTCTCTCCCAATTTCTAAGGGTCTTTGTGTTATCCAAATTGGATTGTCCAAGTACCCCTGAAGAGATAAATGAAATGGCTAAATATCCATACAGAAATTTAATTGGTAGTCTAAGTTTTATCACTGCAAGGACAAGACCAGACATAATGTATGCCGTCAATTTATTGTCCCAGTTTCAGTCCAATCCTGCAATCAAACATTGGAACAGTCGGCTAAAATTATTAGGTTACTTAAAGTACACATATCACTATAAGTTGGAATTGTTAAAAATAAGTAATTTAAATTTAACTCTTGTTATTCAGTCTCGGATTATGCAGCCAATAGAGATGACCGGGTTTGTATACACTGGTGTGCAAAAATTAAGGACGAGATGGTTTTTCCAATATAATTTTGTACAAAAGCTTTCCAAATCAACACATTTAATACCGTACGATCCCCAATACGTAAGGACATGTGTAATGTAAGCAACACTTACTAAAAGAGAAATCAGAGGGATAAAAAGAAGCTTTATTGGAAAAAGTAGCATGGAGCGCAATGCGACTGAAGGCCGAAACATCCCTGTGATGAGTGTCCAGCAAGAAACATCCGGTCTTTAGTAGGGAATATGATCTCCCCTGACTGTTAGGCAGGTTTCACAGCGTCTGCCCATGCTGAGAATGAAGGTGTCAATGAGTTGTTGAGGCATTGCTGCCCATTCGTCTTGCCGCGCCAATCGAAGCTCCCGAATTGTTACTGGTGGTAAGGTACGAGCTGCCAAGCGTCTGCCTAGAAAATCCCATACATGTTCGATGGGATTGAGATCCGGAGATCGTGCCGGCCAATCCATACGTTCAATATCCTCACTCTCGAAGAGCTGTTCGGCAGCAACTGTGCGATGACATGGTGCATTGTCGTCCATGAAAAGGAACTGCAGACCCATAGCGCCTCAAAAAAGACGCACATATGAAAGAAGAATCTCGTTACAATAACGGGTCCCGTTGACTGAAACTGCGTCGAAGATGTGAAGGTCTGTACGACTACCAAGCATGATGCCTCCCCAAACGAGAACACCGCGACCTCCATACATGTCCCTTTCAATGATGTTAGAGGGATGATTGCGGCTTCCCCGCTCTCTCCAGATGAGTATGCGATGAGAATCGCTACTCAAACTGAATCTGCTCTCATCTGTAAAGAGTACTCGTCCCCATTCATTGTGTCTCCAATTCCAGTGTTCCCGGCACCACAGAGAACGCCTTCTCCGATGGGCAGGCGTTAAAGGTACACACCGCACAGGGTGTCGTGCAAACAGACCACCACCGTGCAGTCTTCTGGCCACGGTAAAACGCGATATCGGTCGTCCAGTCGCCTGCGTCGTGTGTCTTGCTATTTCTCCCGCTGTCTGCCGCCTGTTTCTTCTGGCCTGTAAGACAATGTACCGGTCATCTGCGGGTGTGGTTCCTCGTGGACGACCACTACTGGACCCCCGGATAGCTGTTCCTGTAGTTTGAAATTGTCTCCAAAGTCGTGAAACGATGCTGTGAGCAATTCCGAACTCTGCAGCCACACTTGTCACACTGCGGCCTTCCTCCAACTTCCCAATGATTCGACCTCGGGTAAAAGCATCCAGATGTCGTCTAACAGATTGATTATTCGCCATTTCTCGCTGAGGCAGCAACTCGGTGTGATTTTAACTGCTATACGGCGTGCAATCTCTTTGCCAGAAATACTGATCTTACACCGACAACATGCTTTATACAACTCAGACACTCCCCCATTACGTCTACCTGCATATCTGCGCATGTGCTACCGTACATCACCTAACTTAATCTCCTGATTAGTCTTTCTGTACGCTCTGCCTCTTTCTTCAGCTGATATGCTAATTTTAAGACTTCGTCCTTAATTTTTGCACACCAGTGTAGGTGGATATACACTCTGTCGCAAAAAAATATATGCACCCAGAAGAAATTGAGCTACATTCACGAAATTTGGTATGCATGTAGTGTATATGAAAATAAACAAATGATTAAAAATTCAGAACAAAATATCATTTTATTAAGCGGTTACAGCTTGCAAAAGGTTAAAAATCAGTAAGTAGTAAAGCCACCTCTGGCAGCTATACAAGCCGAAATTCGGCGTGGCATCGATTCAATTAGATCACTTATGACCCCCTGTGGAAGATCCTGCCATAGTCTTTGCATCTGCGCAGTTAATTCTCCTGTATCTCGGGACGGCTGCAGTTGCCTTCCCAGCGCGTCCAGACATGCTCTATTGGCGAAAGATCTGGTGACCTGGCAGGCCATGGTAGGACATCATATCCTTGAAGACATTGTTGGGAGAGTCGCGCAGTATGTGGACGAGCATTATTCTGTTGATAAATGGCACCTGGGCGACTTGATAGCATGGATAGCACAATCGGCGTTAAAATATCGTCCACGTATCTGCGAGCTGTCAAAGTGCCTTGAAGGACCACTAAAGATGATCGTGTGTCCCAAGAAATTGCTCCCCACACTGTTACACCTTGTGAAATTGCTGTATGCCGCTCGACAATAAATGCCGGATCGGACCGCTGGCCGGTGCGCCTCCAGACACGTGTGCGGTGGTCATCAGCACTGAGACTGAATCGGGATTCATCACTGAAGATGACACGTCTCCAGTCTGTCACACTCCAAGTTGCCCGAGGTCGGCAAAATCCAGTCGACACTGCCTATGATGTGGGGTCAGTGGTAAGCGTCTTAGCGGACGTCGGCTCCTCAAGCCAACTTCGGTCAGTCGTCTCCTTATGGTTTCTCTTGATGGCACTGGATGTCTGGAAGGAGGTAAGTGGCGTTGAATCGATGCTAGCGACGTTGTTGGTGCCGAAGTGGCCACTCTTCTGATTGCACGATCCTCGCGATCATTTGTGTTCCTGGGACGTCCTGACCCTCCGCGACGGTACACTCTACCTTCTGTGATCCACTGTTGCCAACACCGATCAACTACCATATCGCTCCGACCGAGGGGGCGGTCGATACGTCTATTCGACCAACCTGCTTCTCTGAGGCCTATTATACGGCCCCTATCAAAGTCCGTCAGCTGCTCGTACTGCCGCCGGTTACGTCTTAGAGGCATCCTAAGTCTCAATATCGTCTATCAAAGTCATCAGATTCGTTTGGATAGCCGTACGGCGCTCGTACTCATGCTTTTAAACTCTCCCAGTTGCGCAACTAATATGCGCATAGCACACTTAGCCTTGTCTCATTGGCTTCGAAATTTTAATCATTTGCATATCTCTTACCAGACTACATTCTTGCCGAGTTTCGTGATTGTAGCTTGATTTCTTCTGGGTGCATATATTTTTTTGCGACAGTGTATATTTTGTTGGTGGATGAAACTCCTATTTCGTGGAGAAATTTTAAACAAAAATGTATTAGTTTATCCACTATGGAAGCAAATTTTGTCACTCTAACAGAAGCAGCGAAAGAACTGATTTGGCTAAAAGATGTTTTAGAAAATGAGATTTTAAAATTAGAATTAAAGAATTGTTTGCTTTTGTGAGATAATCAGGCTGCCATTTCTTTTTCAAACTCACCTTTTGAAAATCATAAGACCTAACATGTTCATGTTAGGTACTTATTTATAAGAAATCTAGTATATGACTTTTAAACTTTCGAAGACAATTACACTGAAAATAAAAGATCAGAGAATTTCAAAACAAACATCGACTCTGACGTTACTAACACGCTGAGAAACTTCTTCTCTAGGACCCCTCACACTCCTTTCCCCCCTACTCATCCGACTGAAATCTGTTACTGTATTAAAAGGCTGAAAAATTCCAAGGCCCTTGGCTTTGATACAGTCGGTCGAAAAAATAGTTGAGCACCGTGACCCTTTCAAAAAATTATTGGAAATGGAAAACGACCTTTTTTGAAATGAAAATGACCTTTGTTGAAACAAAAACGACCTTTGTTAAAACCATCTCACTTGAAATTAATCATGAAAACACCCCAACTCATTTGAAATTAATCATGAAAACTGTCTCATTTGAAACCATCTCACTTGAAATTAATCATGAAAACCCCGTCTCATTTGAAACCATCTCATTTGAGACCCTCTCATTTAAAACCATCTCATTTAAATCGATCTCAACACCGCGTATTTTTAATCCCACTTTTTCGTTTCGAACGACTTTTTTTACATGACTATTGTCCATTTTCCCCCTACTTTTTATCCAAAACTTGCATTGAAGATTTCAATCCAAAAGGAAAGTTAAAATGGCTCTTTTGTATGACTATTGTCCATTTTTCAGCTAATTTTTTATCCCAAAGTTGTTTTTAGGGTCTCTATTTGAAAGGGACACAAAGTATCCCAGAGACGTTAGTCGATATGGACAACATACATTTTTTTAGATTTCTCCCAAAAATATTTGATCACGGGGTAAGAGAAAATTTTTCATTCCATCCCATAGAGACAATTTAGACAGGGGTCATCCACAAATGAAATTTAAACAGGGGTCAAATAAAATTGAGGCATCTTGAAGGGGTTCAATGAAATGGATGCATTTTGGTGAGAAAACGGGGAAACTCAACGAGACAAATCCTCCTATCTGGGTGAGAAAACAGGGGACCAGCCAACTCAACAAGACAAGCCCTCCAATCTGGGTGAGAAAACAGGGGACATGCCAACTGAACGAGAGAAGCCCTCCAATCTGGGTGTGTCAAGACGACAACAGGTAAGTCTACTCTATATTATTCCAATCTTGGTGTATTCATTGACCCGACAAAAGGGGGACCGCCCCCAATTTTCAGACTTGAAGATTTTGGCTAAAACATTTGCCGATGCCAGAATCAGAGAATATTAATCACTTCAAATCCTGACAGTGAAAAACATTTAGCATGAAAATATGACTGAATGTTTGGCTGCTGGTCTTTTATACTCTAATGAGGTCACGTGAATGGATTTTATTGGCTGGTGCAAGTTTTAAAACCTTCCAACGTTGGCATATTGTGTGTCTTTAAAAAAAGGGGGCCGAGTCGACTCTTGTGTCGACTCGATCCCCTTTTTTCGGTAACATTTTTTTTCACTCACTCTACTAGATGGGCCGTCTGTCTTTTGCATTCAGCCTGCAGCTTGTTAAAATGCTGTAGGTATCACGCAAATAGATAGGATTTCACCATGGTGCACTCGGATATATCAAAGTCAGCGTGCACCTCATCGTGCAGGTGGTCAGGCAGGGTGCGGTCATTCAAATCCTTTAAATGGGGCAGCATTTCCAGGTTGATGGTAAAAAGTCCGAGCTTTTCAAACATTTTCCGCTGGTCCGATCCCTTGACGACGATGAGGCCTCTGTTTCCTTGGGCCAGGTGACAAAACTTACCCCGGACGCAGAAAGCCAGGTATTCCAGAGGTACGGATCTGGGCAGGTGGCGTTTCAGGCTGAGCCGTATATTAATGTACCTGTTGGCTCGGCTGTCTCTGGCGGTTGTGAGGAGGTTGGAATGATCCACCGTGATATATACAAATCACTTCCGGGTCTTTCCCATCCTCCGGAATGCTGGCAATGGACAATTCTATCGAGACAGGCTGGCCACCATGGTGAAACACGTTGGCATGGGCGAAAAAGGCTAAGTGAGACATGTTGCTGAGTGAGAATGTCTCTGGTGGATGAGTGCTCGCCTTTTATACTCTGCTGGGTCACGTGAATCGATTCCTATTTGTTGATGCTTTCCAACCTTGAATCACCAGACACCGATGAAAGAAATCTTTAGTACCAAGGTTCCAATCTTGTTGCATCAAACAGTGCCTTCAGCACTATTCAGCACAAGTTTTTAAAATACAGATGAATCCAAACTTCGTGCATCAAACAACACGATTCAGCACAAGTTTTTAAAATGTGCATTCCAATCTTGGTACACTATTTGGCCCGAAAAAAGGGGGACCGAGTCGACTCGATCCCCCTTTTTCCGGGCCAATATCCATTTACTGTACCGTAACTTTATAGCTCCATTCAGCATGCAGTTTATTAAACTGCTGCAGGTATTTGGCAAATTCATAAGATTTTAGCATGGTGCAGCACGAAATGTCCTCTTCCTCAAGCACGGGGTTGGGAAAAGTTCCATCGCAAATGTCTTTGAATTTCGGTATGTCTCCAGGGCCATGGCAAACAGTTCGAGCTCTTAAAAAATTTTTGTTGCTCCCCTCCTTTGACCACCATCAGGCCCCTGTTGCCTGGGACCAGCTGAGTAATTTTGCCCCTCACGCAAAAGGGTAGGTATTCCACGGGTACACTCTTAGGTAACGGGTGGTGTACCAGACGAAGACGGGCATTCTCTTGGCAGTTGGATCGAAAATCTTTGCGCTTGGAAGTTTGCCCGGCATAATTCACGGTTATGCAAAGGATTTTGGTATCGCTGCCATCCCTGGGAATCATGGCAATGGACAATTCGATGGGCACTGGCTTGCCATCGTGATGAAACACGTTAGCATGAGCAAAATAGGCTGGTTGACTCAAAACAGACATATCTGAGAAAAGCAGAATTATTCTAGCGGCTGGTTGCTCGCTTTATATATGCTCGAGGAGCGTGACGTCAGAGGGCATCCCATTGGTCAAAGCCTTCTCATGCGAGCGCTGCACGTGTTTTTCCAAAGCCCGCTTCCAAGGTTGGAGACCCACCATGCGCCAAGGGACATTGTCGTCTCGATGCATTTCCCAATCGTCCTACTACGTCAACCATTTCACGTACACGTCTGCGACTCGAGGGCAGTCGGCAAAATCCAAAATGTACGCATCCGTAGTTTGAGGTTGATAAGCCTCCCAAACTCGGTGAGAGGGAGGACGACCCACTTGAAAGAATCTCAACTCGACCCCTTTGTCCCAGGTCAGATCCAAATGATTCGTAAACACAATGACCGTTTTTCCAAACGACCGAGGAATGTGCACACCAAAGTTGGGTTCAAAAATGATGGTATAAGGATAGTCTTGCTCGTAATACGTGACTCGATCCGGCCACCGACCCAGATTTCCAAACACAATAGTGGTGCGATGTCGACACTGGTCCAATAAATTTGTTACCGAAATCATTTTCTTACATGCTCTTGTCTCCAAGCTTGGTCTTCTTTGGACAAAAAAATAAGACTGTTTTCTGGCAAAATGAAATTTATTTACAAAAAAATAATATTTACATCAAAATAATATTTACAATATTTACATCAAAATAATATTTACAATATTTACATCAAAATAATATTTACATGCAAGACAAACAATTGCGTACAGACAGATCCAACGGTTCAATCACTTTAAACCCAGTAGTTTTTTTTACTTTCTTTTTCATTCAGGGCATGGTGATAGATTGATTGATTTAATATTAACGTTGCACTGTTCAGCTACACGAGGGCTTTTGGCGACGGACCACGTAATTTTGAACCATGGTCAAGTGACGTGGACGACATCTGATGTGGCACCCCCTCTCCTAACTACCACACCACACCAACGGGAGGACGTTTCAGCTTTCGACATATTTAACGTGCATCGCTGCCCTACACGGCGGGTCTTTAGTGGTACTGGGATCGAACTCGTGACCAGACAAGCCACGATCCGATACCTATACCACTCGGCTACCGCGGCCACCAGGGCATGGTGAAGTCCATGGGGGTTTCTTGTTCCTCTATGGCCAACCCTGTTTCAAAATGATCCAAGAAGGAGATGAGATCATTACTCTCGTCAAACAGGGAAGGTACCGTGTCAAGCACCTGGGGTTCTTGGGTATGAGCCGGGGGAATCCCTTGTGGTGAGTAGTCTCCAAATACGGACGAAATGATCTGATATATTGAAGAGTCGTCCATAAGGGTCGGCTCCAAAGTCTCGACCACAGGTGGTGGAACTGGTAGAAGGAGCTGTGGTGTCATCAGATCAGGTGGTTGAGGTGGGATCGGCGCAGGTGGTGGATCTGGTAGAAGAATCTGAGGTGTCGTCAGCTCAGGTGTGATAAGTGCAGGTGGATCTGGGATCTGCACAGGTGAATCTTGTAGAAGGATCTGAGATATCGTCAGCACAGTAGGCTCTGGAATACTCACGGGTTGAGGGGGGGACAAGGCAGTGGAAGGTCTGGTAATCAACACAGGAGCCACAGGTGGTCTGATGACGGGTGTCATAAACACTTTATTCTTCTTGGAGGAAGGCCCTGGCTGTTCCAAAGGTCGTTTATTTGTCTCTGCAAGTACATGAGTCGGGGTAGGAGGAGGTAGCCTGTAGGCCTTTTGATCGTACCGTTTCAGTTTTCTAAACTCCCCCAGGTTAAATCCATTCTCCATGAGAATAATTTCAGGGATAATGTCCAAACCAAGCACAGTCTTTTGAACCGTCAACAAGATGTAACGGGTTCCAGCCGGGTTCGGGTACGCCGTGAGGGGTTCCAACATCATTCGATGATAGAGCATCTGATCATATGGCTCAAAGCTCCTCCTAAACAAATTGGGATTGGCTCGACACCTGAGACTGGAAGCAGGCAATTCATAAGTCAGCATGGAGACGTTGGTCGTTTGAATAAGGTGAATCTCACTGGACTTTACCGTTAGGAAGCCAAAAGTAAAGTCTTTTTTCACAAAAACATGTTGTTGTAAATGTACACCATCCTCTTGTTGGTATTTTTCAGGGGTCGATTGGGATTTCTCAAAAGTCCCTTGGAGATTTTCTCCCACAAGACATCGTCGGGCCTGAATTCATTCACGTGCTTTGCCGCCATGATGACACGCTTGAAATTATCCATCAGCGTCTTTTTTTAGTACCAATTGTCTTTGCAAAACAAGACAAAAACTCGTTTCGTGTTGGGCTCCTGATAAATGATGCAAGCACGGACTTGTCCCTGCAGAGCGGCATATTCCAATGCGTTGGGTTTCTCGGGTAGCGTCATGGGCACCACGGTCGTAGAAATGTGCTCGGGGAAGGCATCGATTTGGTCCATCGTGCTGGACTAATGTGAAGCGTCGAGACGAGTCTTCTTTTATACTTTTAAACAGGATGTGAGTGGAGCCATGAGTAGCCAATCACGAGTTAAAAATGGGATTGATGGGATGATGCAAAATAGCACACATTCCTTGCACGACAATCCAACGATGACATGTGGTCTGATTACAAAACGGACATTGACCCAGCTCACGTCCATTTGAATTTAAAAGAATCACAGGAGTTCGCTTGAATTGACTCGAGGAATTCCAACTGTCTTGGATTTCTTTAAATGTTTGCTTAGAATGTTGATCGGTGATACAAATGGTACCGACATTGAGATAGTGTAAAAATTTAAACAGTTCGTGGGAACATTCCCGATCCAGGGCATACGAGACGACTCCGTTGGTCTGCGTGAAACCACTGTTTCTAATACACAGCACGGCCAAACCTTGGCTGTGGAAAAAGACTTGGGTATTTTCCTGGGAAGTGGGCATCAATTGTTGTGCATAAGAGTGTCTCCGAAACACTCTGGGTTTGAAATTAACCTTTGATACGGGGGCCTGAAATCGGGTCTTCTATACAAAATGGGATCTCGCGGCCTTCGTTCCTCATTTCGACTTTCCTCATTCCGTTTTTCCCTGGATCTCCGAGAACGTTCTCGATGAATGACGGAAGCAACCTTCTTGTCAGGTGGATCAGGTAATTTAGAAACAATTGGTGGCTTAGAAACAACGGGTGGTTTAGAATCCACGGAATCTTTCAAAGGTGACTCGGGAACCCTAGATTGTTCCATAGGTGGTAAATCTTTCAAAGGTGGCTCGGAAACGGTAGATTGCTCCATGGGTGGTAACGAATCATAAATCACATCTTGAGATGGTTCATGGGATGGAGAAGCCACTGGAGTCGGTGGCAAAGGTGAAACTGGTGATGGCACACTGAACATACATGTCAATAAAATCATCATAGTCTGGGGAATTCATGTTTGCAGGAATGAATATCATGAAATGAGAGAGAGCTTTTAAACTCTACTGTCAAAAAAAAATATTTTAATACTAAAATAAATAAATAAAAATAAATAAATAAATAAATAAAAATTGAAATCTGCTTACGCAAATTTCAAGTTATCATGTGACAACATTTTTTTTTCAATTTGGGAAGTCATCATCCTCTGCCCAATCAATTAATCGCCAATTCTGTCGAGAAGATCTGGGCCACATTCCAAACTTTGATCATAATCTTGTGGATATTATGTGCGGACCTTTTTCTTTTCCCAAGGCATTTAAACATATAGTGGTAGGTGGGTACTAAATGCACTTTCATAAACACCACATGTTCTCAGACCATGTGTTGAAAAAATATGCAATCAATTGTGGTTCGGCCTATTGTTGTGTATTGAGACGGATTATTGCGCAACCCTATGTAGTAAATATTTGTCATTATTTCACAAAATTCTTGTTCACGCTGTGTCATCATATCAATGTTAAAATCACCTGCTAATGCAGTACTGTAATCTGAATTTTTGCTGTCCAAACTTTCATCAAGGGCATCAAAAATATCATTATTTGAGGATCTTGGTTTGGCATATAAAACGACAATGCGTATTTTAGTTTTAAAGTTGACCACCATTACGTGAACACCTGTTTCGTAATTTGGAAACGTTTCAACCTCGTTCACCATGGAACTCAATTGTTTTTTAATATAAATAGATACACCACTAGGTTTTCGACGCGCATGATGACTGACCAAGTGGTAGTGATCAAAATGGTCAAAGGCAAATTTATCTCCTACCACCGTCCACGTTTCAGTAAACAGTAAAATATTACTGTTCATCACACATGGATCAGAAGCAATGTCTTCATAATGTGCATTCAGAGATTGCCCATTACTCTACATGATTTGTAGTGTATTGGGATCGTTGTGTTGGTGTAGAAATGCGTATTTGGGTAGGATTGAATTTCCTTTGAGTCTTTTCATCTCTTGAAGAATTAAATCATCTTCTCGAGGAGGGGGTGGAGCCTTGTATTCGCCTAAAATATACAATTCTTGAAAGCTTGTGACTCGAGGCAAAGCAACATATTGTAGGGGTCGTGTCAGATTGCGTTTAAATCCAACTGCTGCTTCTTGAAATGTTGCTCCTTGGGATTTGTGGATTGTCATCTCTTCCACTAGAATGACTGGGAATTGGTTTCTTGTCACTGAAATGGCGTCGTTGTTGGAGCGGTACACAACTTTTTTCACACGCTCGATGGGGGTCCAAAGTAAACCCATCTTGTTTTGAATCGTGTAACGAATGCATTGCCTACGCTTCTCCTTACCAATAACATTTAGACTCGAAAATTCCAACCAAATGCGCTTTACATCTTGGTTATTTGATCCTTTAATGAAACAGTATTCAAGTTTTTTCAGTTGCCCCACAGCACTATTCACCAACCCATCTGCTGTATCAATGTTGTAAGTCAGCATGTATTTGGCTCCCACTTTAAATTTAATCACCGACTCCAAATTACCCGTTTTAGTTCGATTGAATTTTCGCACTTTATCAAGAACTTTTTGCTTAGAGCCATTCGGGGCAGTTCCTGAAACCGAATCATAGGCTTGGCTTTTCCCAAGACGACCTTCAATAGAATTGAGACGTATTTTGTTTGCCAAATCTACATCATGATTGGAATGGTACAGTAAGGTAGCACTTTTAGGTACCTTTTCAAGTATTGTTTGTTTTCTTTTTAAAAGTTCCACGTCTTTGTCTGTCAATTTTCCCAATGCTAGGCGATTCAGTAGTTTGGCGTACGTTTTATCATCTTTTTGGCGCATGATTTCATTCAGCTCGTAATATTGAGTTAAATGCCACATTTGAGGAGCCAACTGGCTTAAACCTGATATTTGTTTGAAAATTGGAGCATCCTTTACGGGTGGGAGCTGACTAAAGTCTCCAAAGTGTAAAATATGGAATCCTTCAAAGGGTTCTTCACTCCTCTTAAACTGTTTTAAATGTGTATTCACTTTCTCGTACATGTTTGCACCTACCATGGATATTTCGTCAATGATCACTCATTTCACGTTAGCATATTTCACTGCATATTCGTTAATGCTACTGCCACTCAAACACGCATTTTTGACAACCCTATCCCTAAAGCAAGATGCAATGTTTCCCCTTTAATATTTGAAGCCGCTTTACCGGTTGGAGCCAGTTTGAGAACGGTGGGTTGAGACTGGGGTCCTAATCTGGTTTCTCAAACATCCGGATTAACGTTTGCTCTATGATATTTATTAAAAAGAATTTTCCAGTACCAGCAGCTCCTTATATCAGTGTTTCTCAAACTGTGGGGCGCGCCCCCTAGGAGGGGCGCCATAACCTTACGAGGGGGGCGCGAGCATATTGAAAATAAAAGATTTAAAAATATTTAATTTACTGGAATGAATTAAAACAAAATGCTTTCAGACATAATAAAAAATACACTTTTACTCTGATATAATTTATTGGCGCGCGCGCGATATTAAGTCATCAAAAATAAAAACTTCTTCAATACCTAATTAGCTATCTTTCATCCTATAACCAAACAAAAAACTTTTATTTGATTTGCTGTAATCTCATGATGAGAGATTTTTTTATTACGCTTCCTTTTTAATCCTAACATACTACTCATTCAGAGAAAAAACAGATCCCGGACCTAGAACCGAAAAAATTTAGGAACACAAAAAATTCATCACTGTCATTATTTTTGAAATACTGCGCATTATATCTGTAATCTGTTTGACCTTCTAAGTTATTGGTACAGTTAGTTATGGCCCCTCTCTTATGTGTTTGTTTCTCATTTAGGGAAGTTGTAAGTAATGTATTTTTCTGTTGCGCTTTTTTCCATGAAAAGAGTTTTATGATATTTGGAAAACCACAGAGAGAGAGTATATATAATACATATATTTAAGAATTTTCTAAAATATATAAAGCACAACGAAAAACGTTTTACAAAATTTTTTATTAGTAACATATATATTATCATAATGAATACACTTTTTACCCGGAAGTGGTCACGTGGGACACACAGATTACGAAATCGTTAATTCCAGCAAAACTGTTTATTTGTTACCAAAGAAAAATTGAAAAGTCCTTGAAAGTAGGTAAGTATATTTTCTCGTAATTAAATTCACTGGAATTACGATTTTTATTGTGTACTATAAAAATAATTATAAATAAAGAATTGGGGTGACTCAATAACCCCGCTGGACCAGTAGTATGGAGTGCACGCCTGCTCCAGGGTTAAAACATGTTGAAGTCTTTTCGTTTTAAATATTAAAAATAATACAATTATTCTTCATCAGAATATTTTTTATTGTTCATTATTTAACATCACACAATTCTAAATGCTAATTCTTTGAGGCTTAAAATTACAGTTCGCTTAAAACTAATTATAATTTGAGCAATCATTTAAAAAAAATCATTTTAAATTTTTGTAAACATTGTCGCGCGCTTGGCTTTACTCTCCTTACAAAATTCAGTGATTATTTCAATAATGTTTTATTTTCTTATAAATGAACTCGTGCAAGCGTGTACTTCAGCCGGTGTACTTTTAATGTATCAGTGCCCCATAGTAGTTTATAACTAGTTAATTAATACTAAATTAAGAACAAGTTTAATAAGTATTAACGACTTCCATGGGCTTGTCTTACAAAGCAAAGTTTTTATAAGGAATGCTTATGATTAGAAATTGACACTGAGTTCTTTTTCTATATTTAGCGCAGATATCTATATTTTGTCTTCTAAGCAGCCACCGCATTTTGCAATATGTTCAATTTAAAAATTAGAGAAAGGAAAAATAAAAATAATTATCCTATTATTTTATTTATTTATTTATTTATTTATTGCTTAAAAGTAGTATACAAAATTTTAATACTTATGTTACTAATTTGTATGGTTTATAAATTAAGATCGCGTATTGTAGCTTTAGCGTCAAAGTGCATTATTATTGCATTCAGTACATTATTAATGTATAAGGGGAGCGCGATAAAAATTACAATCGAAAAGGGGGGCGCGAGTATTGAAAGTTTGAGAAGCACTGCCTTATATCATCCAATGCAAACGTTTTGTGGGCTCCCTTCGCAACCAACTTTGCAAATGTTGTACCAAGTCCCATTGTTTCAAGTTGCATTTTTGAACCAATTTCCTATATTTGACATCCGGATATTTATTGCTAGGCATAAAGACAGAGAATCCTTTTCCGGGGGAAGCATTCTTATTTAGAGAAATATTCCCTACTAACTCATTTTCATCATATTTCAGTACAAGTTCAAATGTGACTAGGGACCTTTCTTCAGATTTTTCTTCATTCTCTTCAAGGGCTCTGGATTTCTCCAACTGCATCAAATCTTCCAAATCCAGGTTTTCATCCACCACAAATTATTTGCGATTGCTTCGTATGGCTTCAAGATTGGTGGTGTACAACTGCTTAAAATCTTGAATTAAAATATCAGCATTCTCATTTCGCCAATTGGTAAAGAGCATCACTTGCTTTCGATAGTACTCGTTTTCATCTTGAGATTCTTTAAATTTTTGTTATTGGATAACCTTTGGCTTTGTACGATGCCTATAACATATTGGTTACCTTTGAGTAACTTCATATGGTCCAATCCAACTTTGGCCATTTCATACCAAGCCACAAAACTTGCCAAGCACTCGTTCTCCAGTTTGTCTGAGCGCACACTATAGCGATCAATAATGTTCAATTCATACACATCGCGCCTATCGGAAACCAGTTTTTTCAAATATTTCTGAGATTTTATCATTCTCGTTCGGTCCTACCTTTTGAAGGTTGGAATGAATATGGTGTCTTCAGACATTTTACTCATTGGTAACTCCAAAATGGACCAAGCGGCTTCTTGAGCGCTAATTTCCACTGAATTGATAAACTGGCTAGCCACTGATACTAAACATGCTTTAAAACTGAAGGGTGTTTTTTTAGAGGTATAGAACTTTAAATTGCAATAAAACAACGATGTATTATTCGATTGACATGAATTTTTTTTTATTCAAAAGATAATCTTGTGGCATTACATTTTAAATATGATTTCTGGCATATGACTGCCACGGCTGGCTCGGATGTAGTCCAATCTGGACGTCCAATTTTCGATGACTTTTTCCAACATTTGTTACCGTATATCGGCAATAACACGGCGAATGTTGTCTTCCAAATGGTCAAACGTTTGTGGCTTATCCGCATAGACCAATGACTTTACATAGCTTGCTTTACATAGATGACTTTATATAGCATAATGACTGCTGAGGGTAGTCTAGCGGTGTTAAATCACAAGATCTTGGAGGTCAATTCACAGGTCCAAAACGTTAAATTAGGTGGTCACCAAACGTGTCTTTCAATAAATCGATTAAGGCACGATCTGTGTGACATGTTGCGTCGTCTTGTTGGAACCACAGCTCCTGGACATCATGATTGTTTAATTCAGGAATGAAAAAGTTAGTAATCATGGCTCTATACCGATCACCATTGACTGTAACCTTTTTTGCTTTCATCATTTTTGAAGAAGGATTCCACCAGCCCATAAAGCGCGCCAAACAGTTAGTTTTCTGGATGTAACGGTGTTTCGACATACATTTGTGGATTAGCTTCACTCCAAATGCCGCAGTTTTGTTTGTTGACGTAGCCATTCAACCAGAAGCTCGCTTCATCGCTAAACAAAATTCGCTTATGAAAATCGGAAGCAACGGCAATCTCGTTTTGGGCCCATTCGACGAATCTATGCCTTGCTTGATGATCGTTTTGATGAATTGCCAAACTAAACTGAGAATAAATCACTTGACAGCTGTTAAATCGGTCGCCATCTTGGAAAGTAATGCCAACTTAAACTTCTATACCGGGAAAAAAACACTCTTTATGTTTGCCTTGGGCAGTGGCTTCGATGCAATTGCGGAGGATTTTGGACAATCCTCGGCCAGGTTTATTAACATAATCCACCAAATAGGCCACCACAGCACATTCATCCAATACAAACTGTATATCCATATTAGCTTGGAATCAAAGACAAAATTTTGGGGTTGTAATAAATCATTTACGGTTCTTTTGAGGACAACTGTTGGACGATTAATTCCAGAACGGAGGGCAAGCAAATATTCCTCATAGGACATATTAAGATGCAAGAACTTTTAAATGTAGCACCTCTCATGGACACGTCTTTTTGCTCCAACTGAGTCAAAAGCTCCCGGACCCTTTTGAATTTTTCAGAATCCCGCTGTTCATGTTCTAAAATCAATGGAAGTAAAATGCGAGTTCGATCCGTAGGGAAAAAGGGTATACTGAAACGACAATATATTCATTATCTTGGCGTCGTGTTTTTTTCAGACAGGTAAACGTATGCTTGTGTCTCTAGAGTACAGAAAAAGAGTGTTCTATAGAGCAAGTTATTAAAATGTTAATGAATGCTTCTATTGTTGCCATCAAACCGTGGGAAGCCTTCAAGCCATAGCAAAACGTGAAAATGTGGACTCCCTCGCTGTTGAAATTCAGTTCGATGATAAAAGTGTTTGATTTCAAGTTTCCCAAAAGGACCTTCTGTGCAACTAAAGGTTTCCACAATTTTTCACTTTGTGCTCAAAGTAGATTTACAGGATCATTACTTATGAGTTTTTTTTTAGCCGTTGAGCTCATTGTTTCAAATTCGATTCAGTCAATATCCGATTTTCAAATGTACACTAAATGTTTAATCAAATCAAACCAACGATTTTCAGCAGCAGAAAGGGTCATGAAAATAGAGGGGAATCCAAATTGTCGTATTTGAGCACACACGCGATCTTTCTCTGGGGCCCAGTGAGCCGGGCTATTTTTTTAATGTTTTTCAAAAATTTGAAAGCCAAATTCTTATATTGTAAACTTTGTACATACGTAGGGTTTGTCAGGATTCCTGCGGTTATGTGGTCTTCATCAAACACTTTGTGTCTCAGTTGAATGGATATGCAGCTTAACAGCTTTTGATGAAGTAGCTTCTGATGGCTATACAAAATCTTTGGGGAGTGGTTCCCCGTCTATCATAACGACGCAGTTCAGATTTAATTATTTCAGCGTAGGTGGGAGGTTTTGCTCTTGTGAAGTGTCAATTCTCAGCAATATATTTTGGGATATGACAAACATCATCAAACACCAAAGAAATGGGCAATTTATTTTCACCTGCGCTATAGCAAGTCAAATTTGAGTTGAAATATCTCCTTGAATGACTGTTTCCACTGGAGCTGGATTAGGACAATCTTCATCGTTGTCAAATGGGTCATTTTCCCAATCAATCTCAATCTCCCCTCACTGTTCATCTCAACAACACAATTGTTACCAGGGCCAAAGGACTCTTCTCAAATTTATCATACCAATCTTGACAATTCTTGTGACTGGTACAAAGGAGTTTTCATGAGAAAAG
Organism: Trichonephila clavipes; assembly: GCA_019973935.1. NCBI lineage: Eukaryota > Metazoa > Arthropoda > Arachnida > Araneae > Nephilidae > Trichonephila > Trichonephila clavipes. The sequence goes on along the minus strand of BMAU01004209.1, from coordinate 45,034 downwards.
AAGCTGCTTCAAACACTATTTTTGGATTGATTACACGACACATATAATTACTTTTAAATTTCAGACTACGCTTCAGTTTCACGTGGACTGTGGCCGTGTCATTACTATTTTTCGGTAAGGTTGATACGGTTTGGTTCAAAGTGATGGGGACATTCACAATACTTCCTTTAATGCCAAGCTGCCTATCATAGCTACATTCTTTTATTTGCATGAAAGGAATACGTAATGAGACCAAGCGTTCTTCCAAATCATTTAAAGCAGCAAGACAAGCTGGTTGATTTGAATATTTTAACCCATTCGATACAGCTAGAGGTGGTACATACCCCAATTTAATATAATGCATGCATGTGGAACAGAAGGTACCTTCATCCACATGTGAAGGAAAGACACTCTGAACTAAGTCACAGGTAATATTTTTTTTTTATTCTGAAGTCCCAACTTTGACTGATGAGATATGGAATGTTTAAACCACAACCGGTCACAACAAATGCATCGGTGAATGGGGCCGTCTGAAATAGCCTGTAAGTATTTTGATCGGGTTTTGTTCCATAAAACACCTGATTCCTCATCAAAACATACACGCTTGCTATCAGACCCTATCTGGATTTTTTGACGTTTGCGAGCTCTACGTTCTCGTTGCAAAGCCATTTCACGCTCATATTTAACGGGGTCCGATCTGTATTTTTTAACGCAATCCCCACTCTTTCCGACTGCACGATAAAAGGCTTGACGTTTTTTCTCTGTTTCTCTTCTCTTTTGCTTTACGTCAGGCCTCTTTCTCCACTTTCTAAGGTATTCTTTCTTTCTTTTCCTGGCCTCTTCAGCTGAAAGCTTGGGAAGACCCATTTTACCTTACTTTATTTTTTGACCAATTACATCAAAGTTTCCAAAACAACATCATGTTGTCACATGTTAAAAAAAAAATTTTTTTTAATAAGGTTGTAAGCATCTTCCATGTATATTTTATTTCTGAAAGCCACCAAGTTTGTTCAGTCTGAAAAAATTTGCGAGTGAACGAGAAAGTTGAGAGAGAGCTGAAGGAGGTCGAGATAATCTTTTACTCGACTGTTCCAACGCCATGGATTGGAAGAGATTCTGTCCACTCTTTTTCCCTGTAATACCCTTTTCAATATTTTATTTTCGCGTGACATACCTTGCAATTTAGAGTTTAACTCTTGTTCTTTGGTTTTCCACTCTTGTTCTTTTGTTTTCAAGACGTCATTTTCCCTTTGTGAATCAGGTCATTCTTCACTTTTATTTCGTTGAGTTTGGCCTTTAATATCACCTTTTGGTCCATGGCCCACTCTTGTTTTACATTTTTAATTTCATTCATAATATTTTGTTGCTTGCGAGACAACACGTACAGTTCGTCTTTAATCCTTTGAAATGAGCCATTCCCCCCGTTTATTTCCTTCACTCAAATGCAATTTTTTGTTACCGTATAGATTCAAATACAGAGGAGTCCATTCCTCCGTTTCCTCGTAACAATAGGGAATCACAAAAAGTTAAAAACTTCCATCCCGTCACATGGATGGGTACACTCCATTTGAAATGACCCAACGCATCTGCCCTACGTCTCGTCATCTTTTCCCATTTCGCCACATTTTTATTGCCCACCTGCTCCCAAAGCAATTTTTCTGTCCCTCCTGGAAACAGAGTACAGAGAAAGGCAATACTGTGCGGATGCAATCTGATTGATGTGAAAATGGGACAATTGTTCCGGATTCCTCAAATTGTCTGGAATCTCGTCCTTGTCGCACGACGATTTCGGTAGACTGATGTACATTATGGTTCGCACGAGGTGAAATGCGCTTTTAATATTGATGCATTTCTTGGCCCGACCGCTGTTTGAAAATTCATAACGAATTTTTCCTTTCCACACGTCTTCAAACGAACTCTCTTGTTCACACGCCAGAATCATGTGTCGATGTTGTATTTTACCCTTCTCATTTACCAATCCATCGCACAGGCACCAAAAGGGTAACAGGACAAACTGATCCCGAATCTTTTCCATCTCCTTACGAAACGTATCAAACATGTCATTTTTTACCATAAAGTGAAACCACACCAAATCTTCCCTGAGATAGCGCTGGACAATTTCCCATACATCTTTTCCCAAGCCCCCTTGAAATTTGACCCCTTCCTCATACATGTCGGGTTTTTCAAGAAGTGAATCAAAAAACCTACGAATTCACTCAATCTGTCTTTGCAACGACCCTGAATTTCACAAGGCCCAGGTTGAAAATCTCTACATCCACATGCTTCCTCTTCCACTGTCTCCTCTTCCTCTATCTCACTTTCCTCCTTGGCATCCTCTACGAAACGTTGCAAGCACACCGTGACATGGTTTACGTTTTCGGGACGATTCTTTTCCCCATGAGGCCATTGTTTTCTTCCGAAACAAAATAGGCATTGCTTACGACAGTCCAAATGATGTTTCTTGGACGCATGTTTACCATAAAAGTGACGTATGGTCATTGGCTCCCGACATTCCGGATAGCACACAAGAGTGCTGTACCATCTACCGAGATTTCTGTAAAAAGAGGTAGACGACTTGAACATGTACCTCGTTGCTGTCTAAAAATGATTATGTAACAAGTGAGCTTTGACCTTATTTATTAAATTATATTTAAAAAAAACCATGCTTGGCCTGTCGCCATTTCATATTTGGTTATAGATTGTTGTAGGCCAATATCCCTACTATCTGCGCTCAGCAAAATTGCAGAGAATATTATACTCAAGAGAATTCACTCTCACATTAATAACACTAATTTCCTAAACATAAATCAGTTGTGACGAATCTGGACAGAACCTTTCCACTAATCTTCTTAGGCGTCTTTCTGGGGAATATAAATTCGCGTTTCTTTCCAACCAACTCCAAAAAGAAGTTTGGGATATTTAAATTAGATAAGGTATTTAAGTCGAGGGTTGCGAGATAGCAAGGGAGATGATGGTAGGCTATTGAGCCAACAACGTTAAAAGCAAAACTAAAAGATTCAAAGAGATTAGATTCATGAAGACTTCGTGCGGCTAGACGTACCAGAAAGCTGATATAAGCCAGCGGTAAATATAATTCACGTACGCTTAAAGTAAGCGTCAGTTTGAGATATTTAGTTAAAGTTAATGACCATTAAGAATTCAAATACGTGTGTTTCTCGGATCTCCTATTTCGGTAAACCTTACTTTAGTTGAGCTAGATTAGTAATTAATTGTATTCTTAGTAATTTAATTTAATATAAAAGGCAAATCCCTTTAGAAGACGTAACATTATTATATTATTTGTTATCAGAGATTTTTGAGGAAATTATAACAAAAAAATAAACAAATTATTCTTCAAAATGGCTCTTCGTGGTTCTTTGCCTCAAATTAATCTTGGTGGTCGAAGTGTGACTCAGGGGGGTCATCACACAGTTTGGTTTCACCAAACAACTTTTTACTTACTACCCGCTGCTCCGACTCACGGAAAAAAAATCCGCGGGTTTCCAGAGAGGCAGGACCACTAGTGCTGTCTTCCTGGATACCCAAAAGGCTTTTGACCTTGTCTGGATCAGCGGATTAATTTACAAACTTATTACTAAGAAATTCCCTCCTGCAATAATCACATCATTCATTCTTATCTCACTAACAGGTCTTGCCAAGTCAGAGTCAACGACACTCTATCAGATACACACCACATAAATATTGGAGTACGCAGGGCTCTTTACTGGGACCTGTGCTCTTCAATATATATATCTTAATGACATCCCATCACACCCACGCACCATGATAAATCTCTATGCCGATGATACCACAATTTCAGCCACGTACAAGAACACCAAATCGGTCACGGCAGCACTTAACAAGCACCTGGCCCTACTAGAAAAATACTTCAACACCTGGAAAATTAAGATCAACGTGGATAAAACCTTTGCTCTTTCATTCACGAAAAGCCGTAAACCTGTCACACGACCCACGCTCTATTCCACACCACTACTCTGGTCTCAGAGCACTAAATACCTAGGAGTTATTTTCGATAAGACCCGCACTTGGAAACCTCACATTCAACACGCGCGTGATAAATTCCGGAACGCAATAAAGTCAATCTACCCCTTAATTTGCCGGAATTCTAATATGTATCTATACAATAAGGTACTTCTCTACACAGCCGTATTGCGTCCAATTTTAAGTTATGCTTGCCCGGTGTGGAGCTACGCTGCAAAGTCAAGTTTAAAAATTCTAGAAATTGCACAAAACTCTATTATCAGGACAATTGGTAAAGCCAGAATGTACAATAAAAATGCAAATATATATAAAGCAATTAAAGTTCCCCCTTCAAAACCTACATCCAAGATCTCGCCAAAAAAATTTTATGAAAATCTGCCAAATATTAATGAGAGCAATATTTCTAGCCTAGAAAACTTCACCCCTCATGATGGTCACAAGAGGTCTAGGAGAATTCTCCTAGACTCGTACAGACTCGTACAACCCACCTTAATCTTTTTTCCTGTAAATCACCAAATGTTGATTGACCCCCCTGCTAAATTTTTAACTCATTCTAAACTTAATTTCTCATCGCTTCTGCGAACGAACGAATGGACAGGCACCCTAAATATTGATCGCACGTATCTACCCAACCCCTGTACAGCCAATAGAGAGGATTCTCACTCCGCTTTACCATCCAATGCCAGTGCTCTCTCTCTTCCTACAGAACTGAGATCCTTGCAAGCTGATGTGACTCCCATCTTCCCTACTGACCATCATTAATCTTCATGAGCGACAGCTCCTGCTACCAGACGATTACGTCATCACTTCAACACCAAGAGTACGACTATCAGACGCGTGCGTCTGCCACTTTCTCATCAACCAACCTGACAGATTTTACTGTTAGGCGACGCACGGCTTCTTGTCAGCCGCTATCGACAGAAGAGGCTCATAATCAGTCACCAGTGACAGGAAATTCAACAGGATATATCTAATAGATGTTTACGTCACCAGATTTCATCTTTTCTACAAATCATGGACTAATTCTTAAAATTTAAGTGAACTGTAACAATAGACTTCAACGTTAAGGACTCTGACACATCAGATAAGGGACGGAGGGCTTTTAAAAGCCCAGTTTCCCTGAGACCTTCCAGCGTTACCTCACTTTCTCTTTTTGAAGTTAACTTCTTATGGCGCGGTAGAGAGTTCAGTTCAGTGAAATCACTGAAAAAGGGGAGACTTGGCTAACGCCTTATGCTCCGATAAAATTTTGATCAGTTTTTATTCCAAGTTATAACACACAGTTCGTGTGGCCGCGGCAGCCGAGTGGTATAGGTATCGGACCGTGGCTTGCTTTGTCACGGGTTCAAACCCTGTACCACTAAAGACCCGCCGTGTAGGGCAGCGATGCACGTTCAATCTGTCGAGAGCTGAAACGTCCTCCCGTTGGTGTGGTGTGGTAGTTAGGAGAGGGGGGTGCCAGCTCAGGTGTCGTCCACGTCACTTGACCATGGTTCAAAATTACGTGGTCCGTCGCCAAAAGCCCTCGTGTAGCTGAACAGTGCGACGTTAATATTCAATCAATCAACACACAGTTCGTGATTGCACTGTTCATCAGTAATTTGAATTATCGCGTTGTGCTTCAACTGAGATTGATGAAAGTAGAGTATAGAGTAACTGGAATTTTAGAATCTATTGGATGATGTCAGAAATTTTTCAACTTTTTGTACATGCTCTATTGTTTTACATTTCGCTATTGAGGAATAAGACCATTCTCCGTGGTTGGAGATAAAATTTTTCAAAATTTCACGCTGTAATTTGTATTTGATACAGTTTAATATAAAATGTTCACTAGTTTCTGGTACTTTACAATCTGCACACAAAGGGGAATCTGTTAGTTTAAAAAGGAAATATATATCATTTAATGGTAATTTTTTAGCTCGCAACTTATTGATTAAAACTTCTGTATTTCTATTTTTTGCTGCTTGTCTGTTCCATTTTTCAAGATAAGAAATATAAAAATAATTTTTATGCCTGTCTTGCTTTTTTCCGTACTTCTTCACTTTTGATTTTGTGTTGTTTTTTGAAATATGTATGTAGATCTTCATAAGTTATCCAAGAAATAATATTCCATAGCTCTGGAGAGGCTTTAGCTAATTTATCAACTTCTTCATTAATCCCTATTCCCTTGTGAGCTGGTACCCAAATGAATGTAATTGATTGAGCTATTTGGTGGCACTGATGTAAAGTTGAACTTAAATTTAATATTATCCTATTGGATTTTCTATTAATATTTTGGATGCTTTTTAGGACTGATAAGCTGTCCGTCAAGATGATATAATTTTCTGTTTCAGAAACCCAATTTTTTAATGCAGTCCATATGGCTATAGCTTCAGCTGTGAATATTGAAATCATTTCTTTCTGTATGAAATTTTGTCGAATTTTTTTCTTAGGGATCAAAATTCCTATTGATGTTTGATTAGTATTTTTTTAAACATTGGTTGCTATTATGATATTGTTATTAAATTTTGGCTGAATGTAATCATTAAACATATTTTGTACTATGTCATCTGAAGGATCCTTGTTTTGAAATGGTAGTTCATGAGTATAGGTGTTTATTTTGCGATTATATCGTAGATTGGGGGAGGAGGGATCCATTGAAGAATATCTACTTTAGAGATGCATAATTCTTGGAGCAGGTTGATCGACTTTTGAAAAATACTTCTCTTTTCTCTATATTTATAAAAAATACTATTTATATTCCAAAATAACCTTGCGTTCGGTGACCAGTCTTTTAATGCTATTTGCTTGGTTATAAATTTTTGGCAAAGGAAATTATAGCAAGTATTAATACTACCATTCATAGGCTCTGCTCTTAACTCTCTAAGTGGATACCTTCCTCTTGAAAAGTTATTCCGAAAGCGTTTTACTCTTATATTGCTATTCCTTTCAAAAATGCAACAGACTTCAATTCTTTCCCCCTTTTAAAACTTGGGAGGTCGAAAGGGGACAATTTTATGACTTAGTTCGGCGTCTTTAATCAGTGAGAACCAGGATAGCAATCGTTTACAGCTAGCTGTTAAGTTGCCTTGGGCAATCTTGTATGAAAACCGTAGTTCTACTCTGTCGTTTTCCCCATAGATTCAGTCACAGTAAAATTAAAACAAAACGTATAGGGTAAAAAAACATGAAATAAATGGCGCGTTAAAAGTTAAACAATAGTTATATTTTCTTCAAACAAAATTTATTTTTGTGTCATTTTTTAAAAATTATAAAAAATTATTTCGGTATTGCGATTTGAACCAGAAAAAATCATCCTGTATTCATTTTTGAATATGAGAGTAAGAAAACGCGCTCACTTTCCTGTTTTTAAAAAAAGTTATGAGGTAAAAAGAGTAAAGGCCCTATCTTTTTTTTTAAACAATAAGACAATAAATGAATTATATTTATGAAATAAAACAGATCTTTCTCTATTCAATTATATTTTTAATTTAGAATAACATAAAAAATGATTTCAATACTTTTAAGGGAACCAGGACATGCTCGAAAGAGTAAAATGCCAAAATTAAGACCCTTTGTTTATGAAACATATATCATTTAAAATTTCCAATAGAGCTTAGATTTTTTAAGTTCTTTATAAAGATAATTTAATTATTCTGTAGAACTACAAAAATAACTTTTTACTCCAAAAGTTTTTTTTTTACTACTTAATTAAAGTAATACATAATTTTTGAGAACTCGTAATATATACTTGTGTTTAGGTACCATTTTTAAAAAAGTATTCTTTTTTTATGCAAAATATATTTTACACATATTTAAAACAATACATAGAATACAGTGAACCCATTTTTTTAGTAAAATTTTAGTATAGTTTCTTTAAAAAAATTATGAAACTTTGAAATTTGAAATTTTTTCATTTTTCTGCTTTTTTTATGCATAAAACTATTTTTTAAAAAATTAGGCACTATATTAATAGAAAAAAATAGGTTGACTATATGCATAGGCATCTTGTATAGAAGTATAAAAAATCTGGAATTATATAGTGCAATAGTTTTTTTTAAATGTACCTAAATGGAAGAAGATATGCTTTTGAGAAAAAGGGAAAAAACTAAAAAAAACTATATTTTCTCAAATTATACACTTGACTAGTATTTGCTTGCCTATTTTTATATGACTAATAATAATCCTTAATCATTTTCTAGAGTTATAAAAGTAATTTTAAATTCATATGTCTTTTTTCCCTTTGATTTAGTTAACATGAGCATAATCTTCGAGATCTTGTAATACATATTTTCATGTATTTCTTACAAAAATATTCTTTGAATATACAAAAAAATTTACACATATCTTTAGAGCAACAGATCAAACATAATGGACCAGTTTTTTAACGAATTAATTGCGTTATTTCTTTAAAATAATCATAAAACCTTAAAATTATGAAAATCTTAATTTTTTTTTTGCACGTATAAATTTATTTTTTAAAATTTAGACATTACATACTAAAAGATAATTTGTTCACTATACAGAACGTTTATATAGATCAAACACAGGAGAAACTACATATTTAAAGTTCAAAAAGGTGCGTCAAAAAGTGCGAGGTCATTTGTTTACATTTTTATTTTTCATATTTTAGGGCTATTTTATCAACAAACATATAAGTATTATACATTATTAGATTCAGAAAAATAAGCACTATTTTTTTTAACTAAAATTGAAAAATCGATTTTTTTGAAGTATACGATGTCCCTGTTCCCTTAATTTATTTAAATTTAAATCATATAAATGATATTTTTATGTTAACTGAATATTTTTCGGAAAAAATCTAAATTTTCATTCCTAGTGCTCTCCTTTTCGAACTCCTTGAATTAAATAAAAATATCTTTTCTACATCGGCATTTGTGATGGACATACTAGCTCTCCCCATTCGCAATATAGCGTTATCTGAAAAATAATTTTTATTTAAATGGGGATTTGTTTGTCACACATTCAGTCAATAATTTTTAATTTTAATGGGGGATATACTTCTTCAAATGCGCATGACAGTACTTCTAACCATTTTCTACTCAAGTTAAATTTCTTATCTTTCTGTTTCTTTTATTACAGGGAAAAATGTCACATATCGATAACTAAATTTTCACACAATTCAGTCATTACAAATTCTATTGTGAAAAAAATTCTCCCTAATTAATTTTGTCTTTCAAAACAGTACACTTAAAACAATTTTGTTCAGTGAAGTTAACCGACAGTTCCACAATGTATTCATACCAAATTTTAAAAACAAATTTAACACTTGGAAATGTATCCTGTATTAAATTTTTCAGTATACACAAATATTTCAAGCTCTGGGAAGATATAGTATGAGATGTGGTGTGCGGTTGTGAAAGAATGTTTTCGTACGTGTAGACTATTTTTGAAAATTTAAATATCACTGAAGCTGATCATATAACTGCCAATGAGCCTTATTTTAATGTGTGCTGGTATCAAAGTAAAACACTTTACAATATGAAACAGCCTATGGGTTTATACTCAATATCAAACTATTCGCAAAATGTGTGTGTGGCTTACAACTTCTATTCAAATTGTAAAGAAACTGAAATATATATATATATATATATCTTACTGCAGTCAAAAATATTCATAATATGCAAGTATCCTATTTCCCCACTTATTTCTGTAAATTTTAAAAACTGTAGCTGAATGCAATTTTTTATATTTATAAATGAGGCATAACAGCTCACACAGTCGTAAAAATGTCTTTATCATTTTTAAATATACTACTATAAAACGTATATGGATTGTAAAATCAGTTGTAAAATCCTAAAAGCTTTCAGAGGAGCTAAAAACATGTAATTTTGGATTGATCAAATTTTTAATATAATACACAAATATACATGTTATTAAGCAAATACATTTGAAAAATCAAACTTCCTTCTGAAATATACGTAATTGAAAGAAAAATGTTTAATTGCAAATGAGTGGAAATACATGTTTATCTAAGGGGTATCCCCAAAGTGAGGTAATCCTCAAACTTAAGACTCAAACTCAGTGGCACAACAATCTATGAGGGCCAGAAACTACTGTGCCCATCATAATACACGTAAACATTGGACGCTGAGGTGCATGAACAGATGTCCCGATTTGGTGGTCTGTCTGAAGAGTTTCTTCAGAGTTTAAGACCCGAAGCAAGCTTGTTACTCATTTATCGACCCAATGTAGCGGGGATGAAAAGCAGAGTTGACCATGCGCAGCTCGTTAATAGAACCCCAGACCTGTGGTGTGGAAGCACTATACACTACCACTCGATCCTATTCGGTGAAAAATAAAATTTAATGTTAGAATCTTATATATATCCCTAATGAATCAGGGAGTCCAAACTTATTTTTTCATATAAACTGTTTAGTTGGAAATGGTTAATTATGAACATTTCACAAGTTGCATAAATTAAAATTAACCGTTATAGTTTACATAAATTTTTAAGGGTGCAAAAGGTGTATTTCGGCTGCACGAATTAATTTTAAAAGGAATACAGTTATGAAAAAGTAGTACAAATCTATCTAAAGTAGGGTTGGTTACCTTACATATTGTCAAACACAACACTGTATTGGAAGCCAATTCCACAATTCGTTGTTATAAAAATGTATGGAAATTACAAGACTTATTTTTGCATTTGTAATTTTTATATTTTTTTTTCCTGAGAACTTTAAAAGCTAGAGCGGCATCCATCAAAACCGCGGTTCTCTCTCAGTTTTTCCAGATCGCCCCTGACTAAGCCGGTTCTGCCATAGTAAGTGAAAATGCCGGATTTTTTGTTTGTCAAGATCATTTTATAGCAGACTGCATTTTTCATGTATTTTAGATGGTCGTTTTATATTTTCTACATCAATATCTTAATGTCTGAATTTAAAATTACATAAAATTTTTGACATTCACATCAATGACCATGATAATTTTTATTAGTATATGAATGTGTCATCAAACGATTACATGACTAATATTAACATATTATTTTAACCATTTAATAAATATTAAGTATAACATAACGCACAGAAATTTTCTGAACTTTAAAATAAATATTTCGAAAACTACTTCAGATATACTCAAAATTTTTCATTCCTACGCTTTAGCTTCTCAGTTTTGCTTCTATGTAAGAATTTATATTGTAATTGTATATTCATCAATTTTTTTAGTATATTTTTTGCTCTTAGCATGCAGTTTTCAACTGAATTGTATGAAATACCAAAGAAGCTATATAATAAAATTTGAAATTTTTATTATACTCAAACAATTGGTAAAACTTATGTAAGTTTTAATCGCGCGATGCATTTTTTTTTTCGAAATTTCAAATGGAATTTCTAACATAAAATTTCTAGCTTTATACGATCGAGATTTCAAAAAATATCCAGATTTTCATTTACTTATTCAGTGTTAGCCTTTAAAAAAGATAAATGTTGAGGTATTTTGTATAAATAGATATTTTTGAACAATAATTCGAATGTTTTTGAATAGCTCGAATTTAAAATTGATTTTTATGTTTATTTATATGAAAAAATGTCTACTGTAAATGTTTCCGTATATTTTTTATATTACCATTTATTCAAACATTCAAGTTATAAAAAAATTGTGTGAAAATCTTCATTCATGTTGTCTTTGATGTAAACTGAAGTTCAAGTACTTAAAATTCAAATATAATTCGGTGTATTTTAACAATATATAACTAGGCACTTGCTAAAACTTATGGTAAATAATTTTACTTACTAACTGTACTTAAACTTCCCTGATCACTTGGGCTTTGAAATCTAAAAAAAAACTAATTAATCCGAATTAGTTTTTTTTCGTTATTATTGTTATCAAAGTGTAAGAAAATGTTTCAAATGATTTGATGAAGTTTAAATTTATTCATTTTTAGTGGTTGGAAAATTGAAAAGGTTTCAAATTTTAAAGAGTTTGGTGTTTTATTAATTTTTTCGGTATCTTATAATAAAATAATCATGTTTCAAAAACTGAAAGCTTTGATTAAAATAAGAAAAATGAAGCGAAAGAATATACTTAAAAAAAGATAATTTGTCTAACTATATAAAATAGCAGATTGCACTGACACACCCGCCCCAACTTGTTACAGTTTTAAATTAATATGAAACCAAAAGGGAATTGTAACATATTTTACTTATGCATTGAGACTTTTCAAAACTTTTAAAATACGAGGTAACAAATAAACACTTTCTGGGGTCTAAAGAAATTTCCCCCCGATTTTTTACGATTGCCCCAGGATCAAAACACGGGGTTTCCTGCGAGCCATAAAACTTCCTATCAGTGTCCTGCTGTGTTGCTTCCACCGTCCCCAGTTATCTTTCAAGATGTTAAACCTTTAAAAGGGGCAAAGGATTTCAGAAAAGTGAGGCTAATTCGCTCTTGAAAACGTTACTTGAAGGCAGAAAAATCCGTGCAGTGCATTTTCGAAGCATCTTTACACTGACGGAATTTTCCGTGCTATCCGGTTAGAGGGTTAATAAATCCAACGGGGTATTTCTTGGGAGACCCAGGGCTAAATGTAAGGCAGCATTGTGAATCGGTTATAGTTTCTGTCTGTTGCTATTGCTAGAAAAGGAAAAAAGTTGACTTCCATAGTCAAAGATAGAACGGATTGTGGCATTAATAATATTTAAAAGATGATCAGACCTTGTTCCTATTTTCGGAGAAGATAAGGCTTTAATTGCATTTAAATATTTGAATCTTTTTTGACGTAGGTAATTAATATGATTTTCCAGGTGATATTGGGGTCGAAGATGATACCCAGGATTTTCAGACTCTTCACTTCGGGAATAGGTTTGTCACATATTTTAAGTAATGGAGGTATTGTGCTTCTTTTTCTGGAAAAGTTGATTAGACTACTTTTTTCTGGAGAGGTGGCCAATTTCCATTTTTAACACCAGACTGAAATTTTATTTAAAGATTCTTGCATTTCGCCTATTGTTTTATTCCAATTTGTACCACTATTATATAAAAATATGTCAGCATAAACTAGAAGATGGCTGTCGTGTTGAATTTCAAAAATATCTGACATATAAATCATAAAAAGGAAGCACTTAACATACAACCCTGGGGTACACCATAATTGTTTGTATCGATTTTTGAAAAAAATGTTCCTCCATTTGATTTGAATTTTTCTCTGATGTAAGAAGTTTTGAATCCATCGTAGTAATCTACCAGAGTATCCAACTTTGTTTAATTCAGAAATAAGGCCATTCATATGCTGCTTTAATATCCAACGCTACCAAAATAAAATATTCTTTGCGTTCTCTAGCCAGTATAATGTCATGTTGTAATTGAAGTAATGTATTAATGCTGCTTCTGTAAGGGTAAAAACCATGATGATTAATATGAAAAATTTTGTTTTGAAAACTGAAATCTAGCATTCTATGTAGAATCATTCTTTCTAATAATTTGGCAACTACTGAAGTAAGAGAAATAGGACGGTATGACGAAACTTCCTTGGGATTTTTGTGAGGTTTTATGAAAGGTAGGATAATTGCGTGAGACTAATCTTTTGGAATTTGACTTGAAGACCAACTGTCATTAAATGATTTCAGAAGGAGATTTATTGCTTTGATGGGGAGATGGTTTATTGATTGGAGATAAATTTTATCATGCCCTGGACTGCTGTTCTTTTGATGAGATAATGCTATTTCTAATTCTTTTAAAGAAAAAGATTTATTAATATCCTGGCTATTGTCCGGAATAGAAATATTCGGATTATCGTTGTTTTGTTTTGTGTAATATTGTAAAAAACAGTTTGTGTGTGTGCTTGGGATTGTTCGTTTGTTAATATGGTTCCATTATTTTCAATAATATTAAATGAAGAATAGTTAGGATTTGTTCTATTTTTGATTATTCGGATTATTTTAAAAAGAACTTTAGGAGAAGATATTTTTTCGCAGGTCTTGTGCCAAAAATTTTCTTTACAAACTTTGATTTTTCGCTTAAGTTTTGCGCTTACTTCTTTATATTTTATCCAGTCTTCTTTAAAGTTTTTCCTTGCTTTATTAAGGAGTTTTCTTTTTATTTTTTTTTTGCTCTTAAATGCCGCATGCTGCTGTCCACCATGGAGCTCTTGAACTGATCTGTTTTTTTTTCTTCTGGTTCTTGAGGTAAGATTTGAGCTGTTTTAATTTCTTTTATAATATCTATATTTATGTTTTCATTTAAATTTAAATTTTGTTGAATAATATTGATAAATTTGTTCCAATTTGTTTTTTGTTTAAAATTATTAGTTGCTGAACTGTTTGTTCTTTTGTAATTAATATTTATAAGGAAGTGGTCCCTTCCAAAATTATCGGTATTTGTGGACCAGGATAAATCACAATTTAAATCTATAGTTGATAAAGAAAGATCTATTGATGTAGAAATTCCCGATGAATGGAGATAAGTTGGACTTTTATCGTTTAATAATATTAAGTCACACACACACATTTTCAATGATCCAGTCAAAAATCTTTTCTCCAGAAGCACTGGAATTTTTTGATCCCCATATTTCATGAGATGCGTTGAAATCTCCCAATATCAAACTGTGATTATCAATATATGATGCTATTTTAGATAAATTGATGACTTTAAAGTTACCCGGTGGGAAGTATATTAAAAATTGTGATAGGAACTAAATCTATCTGAACTCTGACAATTAAAATTTCTAAGTCTTCACTAATTTCTGAGAATATTTTTATTGCGCTGATATCTTTTTTTATTTGAAATTACCATTAGTCCTCCTCCTCTTTTGATTTCCCTATCAATTCTGAATATATTCTTATTGGGAATTGTGAAAATATCATTTGGATGTAACCAAGTTTCTTGAATTATTAAAATACTTGGTTTTTGAAAAATTGGTCGAAAAGAATATCTGACCTCTTGTTTTTAATTCCACGTGCATTCCATTGGATTATGTTCATGATTTAAAACGAAAAAAAAAAGTGCGATACTACAAATTGGTTTAAATATTCGAAAAAAGAAAGTAGATTAATATTGAGTTTTTAGCGAGAAAATATAAGAAATTTTGATTATTTATTTAAGTTCCTTTATTTTTTTCTACTGTGCTTTCTAATGTATTTTCTCTCTGTTCTGATATTTTCTTGAGTCTTTTTGCTTTTTCATTCTGTTTTCTATTTATTAGATAATCATCATCTTTTTGAATTGTTATATTGGATGCTACTTTTTTTAGGGTGGATTCCATGGTATTCATTGGGGAAGAAAATCTTAAATTTATTTGTGCTACCACGGTATTTAGTTATGCCGTGAAGCGTTGTACTATTTGTTCTAATTTCTTTTAAAAAATGTTATTGTTTTTTTCAAATTTCAACTCTAATTTCGCAAACTTTTTTTCAAGATTTTCTATCTTCTCTGTTTGATCATTATAAGTTTTGGTCGAGTATGATGTTTTTTATCCCTTTGGAATTTCTCAATTGCTTCATTTCTCGAGATTTGTTGCTGTACTTTAATTTTTAAGATTTCAATTTCTTCTTGATATTTTTTGCAATCTTTATCATTAGCTTCATGCCCCTCTCCACAAGAGCTACATTTTTTAATTTTTATTTCTTTGCAATCGTTTTCAGAGTGATTTAGTGAGAAAATTCGACATTTTATTGAGCTTCTACAAAATTTTTGAGTGTGTCCAAATTTCCAACAGTTTGTGCATTGCCTAGGTTTTTCATAGTAGAGAGTAGTTTTAAACATTTCAAATCCTATTGGAACTTTTTCGGGAATACTGCATCCAATTTGGGTAACTTTAACTGCTTTGGTAAGTTTAAATCCAGAATCTGTTTTTTTTTTTTTGGTAAAGCGTTGGATATCAAAAATTGTATAATTGTAATTTTCTAATTCCGATTTTATGTCGTCTATTGAATATTCTGTGTCTATTCCTTGTAATATATAACTACTGGTTAGGCCAGTGAAGGACAATCTTGCACTTATTTTTACACTATTAATTTCTTTAATTTTTAAAGCTTCTTTGGCGGTCTCGCAATTATTTGTTTTAATTATAATCTCACCGTTTCTTGTTTTGCTTATACTCAAAATATTTTTTTTATTGTGAACGCCTTCATTATATTTTCTTTTAGTTTAAGTGGATCGCCATTCTGAAATTTATTTTCTGATTTTAAGAAAATTGTAATGTTTGGACTCGAGTTTAAATTTTGTTTTTCCGCAAACTTGGTCAATAATTCTATGTCTGTTAAATTACACCTATATTTATTGAATGAAAAGTTGGTATTCTCTACCTCCATATTATTATCTGGGTGAGGGTAGTCACCCATTTTGTCTTCCCTACTCCAACACTTCAATTTGTATTAATACCCTAACTTGTGTAAATATTTAAATTAAAAACTCTTATCCGAAGATAGAATAAAAGTTAAATGAACTAATTTTCAATAAAAAATCAAAACGATCTCACCCGCTCGAACCCACTTGAAAAGTCAAAACTATCCAATATTTTTAGCACACTCCAAAGTCAACCCCGGTAGGGGGAAATTTCTGTTACGCGTTACCAATTACGGTTAGCGATAAACATAAGGTAGAAATGAATGAAGTTCCGAATTTTTCCCTAGTTTTAAAAAATGTTAACTAACTCAGACAAAAAATAATAACAGAATCGGAAAGATAATTTTTTTCGCCACCATATGGTATATTTTTTAAACAAAATAATGATATTTTCTATTTTTAACGATTTTTTTTTAAAAATGAGTCCAAATTGATACGCTTTTATAAAAATGGTTTCTAATTCATTCCCTTTAAGTTCCTTCCGAGTTAATGAATTGATATTTTATTATAAACAAGTTCATGTTTTTCCCTTTTAGAATCAGTCATAAAAAAAATGACGGAATATTTTTTTTTTTCGATTTTTCAAAAAAATACTCAAAATTTTAATTAAATGTTTAATAACTTCATTATTTATAAAAACAATCTAACGAAACTTTTTCTCCATATGTAGAATAGTATTATCCGTAATCTGTTCAAAGATTGAAAAAATAGATTAAAAATTACGGCTTTTAAAATTTCTTCTTTTCTCTGAGCTAGCACCCCCCCTCTCTTCATTCAGCAGCAGCTTTAACAAGCCTTTCTTCTTTTAGCTTTGCGATACATACTTTGTTTTGTTTTTACGTTCTCTAGAAGTTAAATTATAATCAATTTTATGAATTAAAAAAAAAAATGGGAAGTGAGTCTTTAATCTATAAAGACATTTAAATTGGGTGGCCGCCGTGGTATAGGTAGCGATGCACGTTCAATCTAAAAGTCCCACCGTGTGGGGCAGCTGAAACTGTCGAGCTGAAACGTCTCCGTTGGTGTGGTGTGGTAGTTAGGAGAGGGGGTGCCAGCTCAGGTGTCGTCCACGTCACTTGACCATGGTTCAAAATTACGTGGTCCGTCGCCAAAAGCCCTCGTGTAGCTGAACAGTGCGACGTTAATATTCAATCAATCAATCAATAAGGCATTTATATGGTTCAAAATCTGTGAAAAATTAGTTTAAGAAGAGTGTTGGATATACAGTTTTAAAATTCTTTTAAGGAAATAATACAAACAATCTATTGTTTTAAAATTTAGTGGCAACACAACATTTCTTCCAATAGTTTGGCAATAAAAGATTGTGTTTACTAAATTTACAATCGAATAAATTTCTAAATCCAGTTTAAGAAGTGAGTTTTTAAATCATTTCTATGCTTTAGTGTAATCAATTTGATTGTTGTGAAATTGTTATATAATGCTTCATTAATTTGTATTTTTAAGACTACAGTGGGCAGTAAAATTTTTACAAACATGCCCCAAATTTTTACTGGCTCTATGTAAGTTAGAACTAAAATCATAAAAAAATTGGTGAGAAAAAAAAAAAGAGTATAGTTTTTAAAAACTTTCCTTGCGTTTTGAATTTTTTTTTAAATTTAATATTTTCACCTGATTTAACTTTAAGCAATTCTTTACAAATGTACGCATGCAATGTAATGTTATATATGATAATTTACAAAATATGAGTAAACGCAAATTTTAATATAAAAATTTCAAGAATTTTAATGATTTCCTATACATAAAAAAAAAACTTTAATTTCTTCTTTCACCCTATCACTATTATTACAAAGCATCAAAGAATTTTTAACTATGCATTAGATGAATACTTCTGGAAAGTTGGTGTGGCCGCGGTAGCCGAGTGGTATAGGCATCGGATCATGGCTGGCTTTGTCACGAGTTCGAGCCCAGTACCACTAAAGACCTGCCGTGTAGGGCAGCGATGCACGCTAAATCTGTCGAGCTGAAACGTCCTCCCGTTGGTGTGGTGTGGTAGTTAGGAGAGAGGGTGCCAGCTCAGGTGTCGTCCACGTCACTTGACCATGGTTCAAAATTACGTGGTCCGTAGCCAAAAGCCCTTGTGCAGCTGAACAGTGCGGCGTTAATCTTCACTCACTCACTCTGGAAAGTTGGTTTTGTTATAATTCGACAAAAATTGCAACACATGGAACATTTTGCACTTTTGTTTCGAGGTAAATATTTGATTTAGACTAATAATGATGATACTTTTCTCAAAATACATACAATAAAAATTTTTTTAGTATTATGTATTGAAAATGAAAATTTTGCCTATACTTATACCTTTTCCATCCTAATTATTTTTTTTAAATACAGTTGAAATAATAATGATAATAATAAATTTGTTAATTATATATAAGATTACTTCAAAATAAAACTTTATTATACAGTTCGGTAAAATCCTAGGAGGACCCACTGCTGTTTTTGGTGCCAAAAATTTTTCACCAAAAAGCGCCAAATTGAAGGTTTTCAAAAAGGCGTCAATGACGAAAAACTCTTGGGAAGCGCATGCGTCATCGGGGGCTGGGGATGAAATGGGCGTTTCGCAAAGATGAAATTCAATAAATACATTAAATTAATCATTATATAAAGAAAAAAACGGAGAAAGCAATGAAATTCATTTTAAAAAAGCATTCTAAAACCAGTGTGTACAACATCATTTGCATTTTTAAAAAGGGCGAAAGGAGCGTTTCGCAAAAGATAAAATCGAAGAAATACATGAAATCAATCATTTTAAAAAATGTTAAAAGCACTTACCTTCACGCTTGCACTTCGTCATGATCTGTTGGTGGATACACCCTTGCGATGGATACAAGGAATTTATGAAAATTCTCATTCACCAACTTGTGATCGTAAGATCGCCGCCACATGTCTTATTAACTTTGTCATATTCTTATTAACTTTCAAGTCATTCATCACGAACTCATTCATGCTCTTGCCAAACCAATATCTCGTCAAACGCAAGATAATAGTTATAGCAAGTTTGCTTTAAGTTCGCTTTTCTCAACTCCGAGCGTATATTTTTTTTACACCTCGGACATTCATAGAGGAAGCAATTAAATTAGCTTTCATACACCATTCTAACGTCTCTTTCTTCCCCTATGTGCCCAGGAGCACAAAGAAACCTATCGTAGCCTCACTTTCAAGTAATTTCCTTTCACACGCCATTCTTAACAACAACGGTGGAGAGCAAACCTTCTCAAGAAGTCAAATGTCAAAATGACGTTTTTTTAGGAAAAGGCGAAAAATGTTGCTTTTTAGGGTTGCTATTTTTTCAGTGATTTGAAAACCAAATTTTTGATGAAATGGAAGGGTTACCATATTGTAACCTTTATCGC
Source organism: Trichonephila clavipes (assembly GCA_019973935.1). Classification (NCBI taxonomy): domain Eukaryota; kingdom Metazoa; phylum Arthropoda; class Arachnida; order Araneae; family Nephilidae; genus Trichonephila; species Trichonephila clavipes. Next base: position 25,397 of record BMAU01004209.1, on the reverse strand, counting down.
TCAAAATTTGGCGACAAAAATTTGGCGACCAAAAAGAATGGTCCTCCTAGGATTCAACCTTTTATTTTTGTTTTTTTCTTTTAAAACTTGAATTAAAGAGCTACCATAATTTCTTTTTTTGTTTTTCTTTTTAAAATTAAAGAGCTTTTTTTTTTTTTTTTTTTTTGTGTAATATTACTATTTGATTTAATTATTTTTATCGTTTAGATGAAATAGAAATGGTTTATTTCTTAATGGCGTTTGTTCTTTTTTGACCACTTACTGTGCACTGTGAATGATATGTGTTTTCTTTTTTAGCCATCTCTTACTTCAGCAAAGCGCTGCCCTGCCATGTACCTTACCCTCGGTTTAAATACTCTGCTAAATACTTTTACCTACTATTGAGTTTTAATAACTCGTTGGCGTTTATGAGCATTTAATTTAGTATACGTCAACTTATCATATCTAGTCATATCAGACTTGCTCCTTATAGGTTTGTTATTATATACTGCATGATATTATTAGTAGTAAATATAATTCTTGTTTTATTGTATTGACATACATTATTGATTGTGTGTGTGATCTTGTTTATTCTCAATCTATTCCTTTATTCTTCATTTGAAATATATTTCAAAACAGTTCTTTAAAATTATTTTCCTGATGATTTATTACCACTAGGATTTGTTACCATCTTGGATTCTATTCCTGTGACAGCAAGCACTGCTTGGCGCATATCCCAACGATATCAAATTAGTTCCTTTTATTTGATGAAATTATATATAGTCAACTGTATATTATGCAAGTATCCATTTTCTTTATATTTGTCTTATTTTTTTGCAATTTACTATTAATATTGATACAAGTTAAATTACCTGTGTGAATATTTTTTAAATAATGTATGACAATTTTTTAAACATCGAGTGCTAAAGATTAGTTGATTTGGTACTTATGTTTTAAGTTGATGGTCAATTTTGCCAAACCAAAAGGCGTTGATGAGTGGTATCATTGTATATACAAACAAGATTATTTATTTTTACATGCATGGAAAGCATTTTCCATTATTGACTACATTGCTGTATTTGGTGATATATTTTCATTTCACAAAATGATCGACTGTGTTGTAGAAAAATACGGTTCGTTTTTTTCTTCCTGTGTGCAGCTAAATGTGTTAATTTGTTTTTATACTTATGTATTGTACTGTTAATTTTTTTTTTTTTTTGTGCTTACATATTGTAGTGTAATCAAATTTGGGAAATCAAAAGACTTAACTAAGTGCTGCGATAAACAACCAATACTAGAAACCGTTCTCACACTCTGTGGTACTCAGTAAAAATAATAAAAGGGCAGCGTTAGGCAAAATATTTTTAATTGGGATTGCTTTTGTTTGGTGAAATTGGGGTACTTGCATATTATTGCAACCTATTAGCGACATTATGTGAATCAAAGCATGGGATTGCCAATTCTGCGCATACAACACATGCAAAATTAGGGTTGCCAATTTGGTGAGTTATCTTGAGCGTTAGGGATTGTTGTGATGATATGTAACCTTTAAAGACATAAGTACCTTTCTGTTCTTCTGCTTCTATTTGATTTATATTTTAATTAATGCATTCTTATGCTTTATTTAAATGCACTTTCATTTGTAATGATTTAAATTACCAATTCTTCCGTAGTATCGCAACCTATGGGCAACATTATGTGAAGCAAAGCACATGATTGCCAATTTAGTGCATACAATGTGCAAAATCAGGTTTGCCAACTTGGCAAGTTATCTTGAGTGTTGGCATTTTTAGTATAATATATGTAGGTACCATTTTTACCTATAAATTTGTATTTCTTTATAAAATATTTTTCATATTATAAATCTCTAGTGCTAATAATGCTTGGAAATGAAGCTTCCTTTATGTCTTTGCTTCATTCAGGATTTGGGAGAAATTCCTGCTTGCGATTTTTATCCCCAACTTATAGAAGATGGGAAGGGGAACTCTGAGTTTTTATAGCATATTGGAAGAAATTTTTTGTGTGTGGGAATTTTTTTCCTTGATGACGAAAAAGTAACCTTGAGGCTTTGTGACATTTTGTCCATTTGCAAATAAAAGATCCCTAACCATTTACAAATCCTTATATGTAGTTTTATTGAGAAACATTTTGTAAGAGTTCATGAAAGAATTATTGTTGACTTAAAATAGAGACATTTTTTTTTTTTGTTAATTGTAAAATGATTAGAATCTAAAAAAAAAAAAAAAAAAAATTAATTGTGTATTGCATGAGAAAAATGAAAGTATTATTTATTAAAGTGAAGAATTTGAAACCTTTGTAAGAATATTAACACATAAAAGTAATTTTTGTGTAGGGTTTTTGTAGTTTTTAATTTAAATGGTTTCAACAATAACAAACTCTTTATATTTACAGATTTAAAACATGAAATTTTTTTACCTCTTAATTATAGTTTACTAAGATTAGAAAAGTCAAAGATTAATATTTTTAATTGAACTTAAAATCAACTTCCGCATTACCATACTACTAAAGTGTGAAAAATATTTTATATATTCAAACATTTTAAAAACCACTTTGCTATTTTTTGTAAGTTATTAAAGCCTAAAAAGCTACTTTTAGTCTGATTTCTTAAGTTTTTTTTTTTAGTACGTCTAAATTGAGTTGTATGACATATAAATGGATTAAGTAAATTAACTGGGAGTACAATGTTGATCCTTAAAATTTTTTTCTTTTTAAATCTGTATAGATCAGGAAAAAAATAATTAAATTTAAGTTTAATTAGTCCTTTTTATTTTTCTTCAAATACCAAAAAATATTCCATGAGTTATTTTGAGTTCTATCATGAGATTGATGTGGCTAAAAGTAATAATAAATAAAATTGAAGTGGATTAAATAAATTTTAAATCTTTAAAAATGTATTTACATGATATGGAAAAAATATTAGTACTAGTAAACAAAACACCTGGTATTGAAATTTACTTAGGTTAAAAACATTGATCCTCAAAACAACACTTAACAGATTTTTAATTTCGGTTCATTAATTACAGAAAATTCAGAACTTGTTACAATTCCAAGTGATGCAACAAACGTTTTAGCTGCTTAAACTTCATCCTAATGTGAATTTTATTTTGCAATATATTTATTGTGCAACTGTGGAATATTGTAAGCAAAATTTTACATATTAATATGAACTGCATTATTTAAAAGGAAAATCATTGACCACATCAACATTTTGTGTTTTGATGCATTAGTGAAAAATATTAAAATTAAAAATTTAACCATGTAATATGGTGCAAAAAGAGCAAAAATGTCATTATAATAATACTGAAGAAAAAGTTAGTATAATTGGTATTTAAAAACTTTTTACAAACACTTATAAACAAATTTATCTAGAAAAAATAATTGAAAAAAGACTAATTTCATGGAAGTTTGAATCATAAACTAATTCATAGTAGATGTGTTACAAAAAGTAATTGGGTTGTCATTCACTATCTAGACAAAAAGGATAGGGAAAAGATTTGTGCAATCTTCATATTGAAATCAAAAACACATTGTTGTAATGTCACAGTCCATGAACAGTCAAATGTGATGAAAGTTTAGCAGTATATTACCTAATAACTGGACAAAATGCACTTGGCTGTAGACTGTATAGAATAGCCTTTTCATTCTCTACAGCATAAAGTTCTCAATGTGGGCGATAACGACCAAGTGGGTGTTTGAGGTTATCAGGGGGCAGTAAAAGAAGACCCAGGGAAAATTGGGATCCTTAAGATGACATGGAGAGGCTTTGGCAGATTAAACGAATATAGTCTAAAAAAAGACTATAAAAACATGCTGATTATGTACTGAGAAAGGAAATGTTGATACTGGTTTACCTTATGTTGATTGTATGTATTTAAATCATTTCTATCACATGTACAAAAATTCACATATTTTGGTAGTTCGGAAAGTGGATGAAAACTTAAATTACATTCAGACCTACATTAAATTGAATGATATAGTAAATTTTAATTTCTGTAGTGTACATGTTGTCTGTATGCGGTAAAAAATGTTTTATTCACTGCATTTCATTACTTATATTATCCGAGAAATATAATTAAATACATTAACCAAGAATTAACATGTAATTCTTTAAAGGCTGAAAATTGTGAATTACTTCATATCATCAAAGCCTTCTTTCAAAAGCGTCTTTATAAGAGGTATAAGCTAAAACTTTTATTCCATCCTTTTAAATAAAGAAGAAATTAAATAGCGTTTCAATTCCAACTATATCCCATCTTTAACTAAAATATATAATATTACGCATTTAAATATATTTGTGGCAATAGCTATTTCAGAATCGCTAGTAAAAAAATTGGGGGCCTTAGAAAAAAATAAAATAAAAAATATATTCTATTAGTAATAGAATCTTTTTTTAAATTTAACTCTTCTTTTTACCATGTATTATGTACACTCTTATTAATCTAGAGTGGGAGGGGCAGTGTTGAAATATTAACTAGAAAAGTGGGTGCCAGTTCAAAAAAGGTGGGGGATATATGCTCTACAGTGTAAGGAATGAAAAGGCTATTCAGTTTGCGTAAGCATACCAGTGGTTTTTAAGCCAATAATATAATGGCTGAAGTATATTTTCTCATTACAGAGTGAGGCATTATTGTTTTTCAAGAACAATAATGTGGCTTCTCAAGTACATGAAAAAACACAGAAAGAAAATTAGTATGTATGATAGGGCCCTGTTAGCAATCAACTGATTCATCAGTTTACATTTATTATCATTATAAACTGTAGTGAAATTAATTTCACTACAGTTTTATTTATTGTAACTATTAGTCACTCACATCTCTAATGTTCAAACTCAAATTAACTGAACTTGAAATTTTCTGATATTGAAAGAAAAATAAACAAATTAATCTGTTTTACTTACCTCTAAATTTTTGGGGGTAATGTCCTTGCGAGGCCAAAGCTGTATTTGGTGACAAAAGTTTTTCACCAAATGGCACTAAGGAAAAAACTGCGTTTTTAAAAATGGTGTCAGACAGAAACTAGGTAGAAAAACGTGGTTTTCAAAGTGGCATCAAGAGACAAAAATCATCGAAAAAACATGATTTCTAAAATGGAAAATATAGAAAACATCAAATTAAAAATCAGAAATCAAATGCAAATTCTTTCCAAGTTTTGGACATCCATTCCATCAATCCTTCATTCATACAAAGGAACAATCATTGCTTTCTTACCTTTTTATTCAGAAGAAAATCCACTTGTCGTGTTTTTATGAAGAAAACGTGGTTTCGAAAATGGCTTCTACAAGAAAAACAAAAATTGTCGCTTTTAAGATGCAACAGTAGGAGAATTGAATATGAATGCCTTAGGCCAATGAAATAACAATCTCCATTTCTCTCCAACATTTCTCTTTCAAATTTCGGACATCCATACTGAAATATTTTCAGTTGTTCACTCATTCATGAAGCAATCATTTCTTTTGTACCTCTTTCATTCAAAAGGAAAAACTATCTATTTGTCGAGCTTCAAAAAGAAAAAGAGGGGTTTCTGAAATAGCTTCAAGAAGAAAATGAAAAATTTGTTGCTTGCCAAGGTACAGTAGTTAGAAAAAACATCGTCCAAATTGAATTACTCAATGCATCTCCCTTTCACTCTAACAAACATTTTTGCTGCAGTTGTTTCATTCTAAAACAAAATCCACTCATTTATTCACTTTCAGCTTTCTAGAAAAATCTCTTACAAACTGCTGAAGACCAGTGTGTCACCAAAAAATGACCAGTGTACAAATCTTAAAAATTAAAAAAAATCTTCACTGGTTAGGGTTACTATTTCCCTAAATTTTGCAGTTTCCATACTGTAAACTCGATTGCCAAAAAGGCAAAATAAGTAAATCATGCTAGGATCCAACCTTTTTTTTTTTGCAAATGAAACACAAGAAAGAAATTAACAAGAGCCCATAACGTCCAGAGTACATTATTGCGAGTGTCAACATAAATATTTGCATTTATAACATAAATATTACTCTATTCAGAAGCTGTCTGAATGGTGGAGACATGGTGACAGAACGACAATGAGTGTTCTCCAGCTTTTAAAGTTCTTGAGTGCCGATGTTTAGATCTTTTTTTTCAGTAGGTACCATCACACTTGGATGTCTGCAGAAATGAGATTGCAAAGAGTTTGGTCTAAGAAAACATCGATAAGCATTCTGCATATGGTGACTGCCTTACTTTTTCAGAAATTGCTATCTGCGTTAAACAAGATATCAGTTCCTCTTGGAGGCAGGCCCATATATATGAGTGGTATGAAGGAAACCGTCCTGGTGCCGCTTTAATTGGGACCAGTAGTTGGCAAGATGAAACGATTCTTGCTAGGCTTCGCAGTGGACTCACTCAAGCTCAAAGTCATGTGGCAGGTTTTGAACTGTACCCTCTTTTTTGAATTGCAATGCTACACAAGCCACTTCTGCCCACATCTTGGCTTGTATTGGTTGCTATAAGATCCAGCTGCACTTATTGCAACCAATTAATAAGTCCCTTTTTAAGTCTTGCTACATTCTTCATTGCTTAAAAGCGGACAGGTTCATGGATTTGATCTAGAGATTTCTGTCTATCAAGTGGGATAAGAAACAACACATTTGTCCTAAAAATATGGTCTGAAAATTTTGATCTTGAATTGTTATTATTATTTTGCTATAATAAAATGTTTGTTATTATTTCATTTCTTGCATAACATTTATGAAAAGAACTACATCAAAGCCTTATCATAGTAAGAAGTCTCTTTTGAAAAATATTTCATTTAGAAAGAGTATAAAACAGTTAATTCAAGTGCATATAAACCTATTTGTAAATGTCTTCCTAATTCTTCCAAATACTTGATTTAAATTGCTCAATGTGGAATTTTGAATCTTGCTGATTCATAGAGAACATAGTTTATTGGAATTGTTTCAACAATAATTAAATGAATTAGTCGAGAATGTAAAACATAAAAAAAGCTTAAGATTCATATATAATCATTAGATATACAGTAAAAATTCTTTTGACTCATCCTGTATAGACCTTCTCAGTTGTCATTCTTTTCATTAACATTATTTTAAAATGTAGAAATCAATTGTCAAAACATTCTGTATATTTTTCTGGTATTAAATTCATATTTCAATTGGTGAATCTTAACATTATGCCATTCTTTCACATTTCTATTGGTAAATTCCAAAAGATTATTTCAATTAGTTCAGATAATCTTTTATGTATAAATAACAATTCTTTTTAGTGGCACACACAAGGAGGATCCACATTAATGCTAATTACGTATTCAATAATTTATATTTTACTGTTTTTGTTCATGGAATTGACAAAATCAAAAAGAATATGTTTGGCGGTGTATTGGAGCCTGAAACGAGAATGAGGACTTCTGAGAAACCCTGGACTCCCTCCCCCCAAAAAAATTCCTGTAGACGCCATTGATTCCTTACATCTTTACTAACCTTTAACTTATATTATAACTAGCTGGTATACCCCTTCTTCACACAGGTGAATTGAAAAGTTAAACAATAGAGACTGAAGGTTAAAGAAGTTTTTGATGAGTAAATTTTAAGTGAATTATAAAATTTTTTTTAAAAAAAGCTCTTTACATATCTCAGGTGAACAAAAAACTATGTTTGCTAAATTTTAAATCTGTAGATATAATATCTGATAAAAAAATCTTTTTTATTTATAACACCCCATAACTCTCTTGTGGGTTGATTTTTGAAAACACCTTCCTTCTGCTCAACAAAAGTAACACATTGTTATTAATTTTGTGTAATAAATGCTTAAAATAGTGTAAATATAATTTGTATCTGGATGTGTAATATGTTAATATTACTTCCTGATGCATTTATTTTATGTTAAATAGCTTTTACCTGCAACTTCATCCACATGAAATTTAACAATACGGTGTTTATTCAATTTGCAGAATTTACGAAAACTTAATAGTTGTGTATTCCGCATGAAGAAATACCTATGCTATAAGTATAATGTCATTCTTCTACTTTGTGAATCGATGATTCTTTTTTGTTTTATTTTTTTCTTTGTTTTTTGTATTAAATTTACTAAACAATCTATGTACAATATTAAATTTACCAATTTCAAAGTAAATCAAAACTGAACTACTTTCATGAAAGAAAACCTAACGATTTTTAACATCGATTTCTAATTATTACTTAACCCCCTTCCAAGACCAGCATAAGGAGAAAGAAGCCTTTCTCCATGCCCACACGTTCTAAGAGTATATGCACGCACGGAACCGGGCGAATTTCCCGGTTAAGCCTAATTTCATCAGATATTGTTCACTATTTCATTGGTTTTAATTTTGTTTTTGCAGAACCTATTTTTTTCTAAAATAAAAGTAGCCTAAGTTACTCCTTATATAATTTTAGCTATCTTCCAGGGAAAGTTCTGTCAAAATCGGTCCAGCCATTTTGGAGATAAGTCGGAACAAACAGGGAGACAGACAGACAGACAAAAATTTTAAAAATTGATTTTTTGATATAAGTATTGGATATACATTTATATGCATTTAGTGAAAAGCTGTTAATTTCAAATTACAAATAGACACTAATTACAAAAAAAATTACAAATTTATTTATTTGTATAGATATGCTTCTAAGCCTTCTACTGTTAAAGAGGTTTTATTTGTCATTGCAAACAATATTTTTTCCAGTTTCAAACATATTTGATTAAAGTTTAGGATCTCAATTCCTTCAAAAAAATCAAATAATTTGTTAAAATTTTTCTGTTGTGTGATAATTGCTTGTGAACTTCCTAATCAAATATTTGTGTATTGAACTCTGATTCTAGGAATGTGGGATATTACTTATTGAATAAAATTGGCCTTTGAATTACAGTTGAAGAATTAAGCCTTATGATTTGGGCATAGTTATAATTATAAGGTCCATCACCATAGACTTCAGTGCTGATCAAGGCTGAAGCATTTTTTTTTTAAGAATGCTATAAAAGGGAATTTAAAAAGACATTGATGAAACTTTCAGTTTTCCTTACTGAACCAACCATTGTATTTCGAAATAAGACTAATATGATCAAGTAACAAACTTGATATTCTATATTGATAGATTACTAAAATACTTCACATTTTGAAGCAATATCGAGTGGACCTTGTAATTTTAAAACTTAGTCTGGTAATGAGGCCAACACCTTAGGTTGCAACCATCTCTGCAAACTTGAGATTTTTTAGTTTGGGTAGAATTACCATGCATTGGCTCTCCTACGGGGTGAGTTTTTAGTTGTCACACAGGATTGCAACCCACTGGATAGTCAAAACGATGTCTTTCACGAATTTTCAGCAATGACTGTGCATTCCTTGGATAAAGTTGTTACTTTATAAAATATCATTATACTTATTTTTTAGTGTTACCATGCTTGAAGCATGGGTCAACTCTAAAAACACATAAGGCTCCCTTAATACCAAACAATTCTGGGTCTGTAGAGACCATTCCAATTCACAGCCATTCTGAATGAACCAAGATTTACCTTCACAACGCCACAGGTCAATCATTCTTCCATTAGTTGCTGTCGAGCATGGATGCTGTTTTTAACGTTTTAAGACGATTAGCATTTCAAGCTATTAATTTCTCTACTGTATCCTTAATCATCTATTTTCAAATTGAAGTACATAAAACAAAAATGTAGAATGGTTTTATTTATTTATTTATATATTTTGCCTGTTAGTATTAAGTGCAATTAGAATCTGAAAATTAGTAACAAATAATAAATATTTATTGTAATTATATTATAATGCAATTACTTTTACAAATAATATATCTAATGTTTTTAAAAGGTATTTCAAATGTTATATTCTTCAGCTTTTGTAGCTCATAGCAACTATTTTTTTGATTATGTATTTAAAGATAGTTTTCTAATGCATTAATGAATTAAAAAATTTTACATGCCATTTACATTTTGTTTGTTTCATATAGCAAAATTTGACATCTATGTAGTAATAAAATGGAATCTTTTTTAAAAAATTAAAATTATCGACAATATCAGTGTTTTATTTTATTTTAGCATTCTTAAATATTTAATTTTTTTCTCTCCCAAAATTAAATAAATTCTTAAAAGGTTGATCTCTGAAGCTATTTCAAACATCCTTCAGAATATCCTCCCCCTTTCCAAAAAAACCCACATTTTCCATTGAAGTATTATTTAGTAAAGAATAAAGTTCTCTCAAATTTCTAAAATTGAATAAAATAATACATGCAAAATTAATTTTACTATATGTTAGAGATTAGCAGGGGTAAAATTCAGCCTGCACACTCGGCGACAATAACTAGAGTTAGGTTACATAATTAAAAAAGAATACTATGAATACCAAAAATATAAGCGTCATATATTGGCATAAAAACGAACTCATGCTAACCCTAACTGGAAAATCATTATCTTCAAACATCTAAAATCAGATTCTTTTATAGAAACTAAATGTGATATAATCACTAATAACATAAAAAAACAATAAAAACCATCACTCTATTTGTTTGAATTCACTTTATCTTTAAGAAATTGCTCCCACCTGCTGGTGTAGTTAAGAGAGGGGGGTGCCAGCTCACGTGTCGTCCACATCACTTGACCATGGTTCAAAATTTCGTGGTCCGTCGCCAAAAGCCCTCGTGTTGCTGAACAGTGCGACGTTAATATTTAATCAACCCACCTGCCGGGGAATGAGGGAAGAAAATTTGACTTGCCGAATCACGCGTGAATCAGAATGACAGTGGATTGAACCGTTTTCGGTTGTGTGAAGGCGTGAAGCGAATTTTGGCATATTTGAGCAGGGAAATTACGATGCCGAATCCTGGTCCATCAGAGAAGTGTGATGGTGAATGAATCGGAATAGTTTGGTGTGAAGGGAGCCTAACAGGATAATATACACACAACCCTTCATTTTCCTTTAGCTCTGAATTGTTCTTTAACGAGTCATTTACGCATTCATACCAAGGCAAATCCTTATGTTTGTAAAATATGCTTTAAGTCTTTCTCTCAAAACAGCCAATTAAAACACATTTACGTATTCATGCCAAGGAAAAGCCTTATGTTTGTAAAATATGATGCAAAGGTTTTCTCAAAGTGGTCATTTAAAAGCACATTTATATATTCACACCAAGGAAATGCCTTATGCTTGTAAAATGTGCAACAAAACTTTCACTCAAAATTGTGATTTAAAAAAACATCTATATTTTCCTACCAAGGAAAAGCCTTATGTTTGTGAAATATGCAACATGTCTTTCTCTGAAGCTGGCAATTTAAAAACACATCAACTTGTTCATACCAAGGAAAAGCCTTATGCTTGTGAAATGTGCAACAAGAATTTTGCTCTAAAATGTTCTTTAAAAAACGATTCACGTATTCATACCAAGAAAAAGCCTTATGTTTGTAAAGTGTGTAACAAGTCTTTCACTCTAAATTGTAATTTAAAAGCACATTTACGTATTCATACCATGGAAAAGCCCTATACTTGTGAATTGTGCAACAAGTCTTTCTCTCAAACTGGCAATTTAAAAAAACATCAGCTGGTTCATACCAAGGAGAAGCCTTATGTTTGTGATATGTGTAACAAGTCGTTCTCGCGACCTAGCAATTTCAATGCACATTTACGTATTCATACCAAGGAAAAGCCTTAAGCTTGTAAAATGTGCAACAAATCTTTCACTCAAAACAGTCATTTAAAAGCACATTTACATATTCATACCAAGGAAAAGCCTTATGTTTTTTTTAAATGTGCTACAAGTCTTTCTCTCGAACTGCCCATTTAAAAGCTCATCTGCTTGTTCAACCAAGAAAAAGCTTTAATGCTTGTGAAATGTGCAGCACAACTTTTTGTTCTAAATTGTAATTTAAAAAAACATTTATATTCATACCCAGGAAAAGCCTTAATGCTTGTGATATGTGCAAAAATTTTTTTGCTTTAAAAGTGTTTTTTTAAAAAAACATTAACATACTCATACCAAGGAAAAGCCTTATGGTTGTGAAATGTGTGACAAGGCTTTTTCCTCAAAAGAGGTATTTTAAAAACACCTTATACCTTATGCTTGTTTAATATGCACCAAGTGTTTTTCCTCAAAGTTGCTCTTTAAATCACCTTTATGTATTCATTCCATGGAAAGACCTTTTGCTTGTGAAATGTACGATAGTGCTTTCTATCATATTGGTGATATTAAAGCACATTTACATATTCATTCCAAGGAGAAGCCTTATATTTAGTATATCTCTTATATTTAGCCTTCAGCCTTTAAGCCTTATATTTAGTTCTCTCAAAGTGGCCATTCAAAAGCACATTTTAATGTGCATACGTGGGGAAAGTCTTATGCTTTTGAAATGTTCAACAAGACTTAATGCTTCCTTAAACAGCTCCTTTGCATGTTTATACCAAAGAAAAACCTTATGTTTGCGAAATATGCAACAAGTCTTTTACTCTAAATTGTTCTTTAAAGCACGTTTATGTATTAATACCAAGGAAAAGCTTTGTGTTTGTGAAATGTGCAACAAGACTTTTCTTGACATTGATTTAAAAGACATTTGCTTGTTCATAGCAAGGAAAAACTATATGTTTGTGAAAAATGCAACAAGGGTTTTCTCAAATTTGCTATTTAGAAGTATATTTATGTATTCATATCAAATAAAAAGCCTTATGCTTGTGAAATTGGCTGCAAGAATTTTTCCCCAGGTGTTATGCATTCATACCAATGAAAAGCCTCATGTTTGGAATATATTCTTCCTCTCAAAGAGGTCTATTAAAAGTACATTTACGTAACTTTTTTTCATACCAGTAAAAATAATCATGTTTATGAAATATGCATCAAGTGCTTTTCTGAAAATGGTAATTTCTATGCACATTTTCATATTATCAAAGAAAGCCATACGTTTATGAAATGTGCAACAAGACATTTTGTCAAGGTAGTTTAAAAATATATCTACATATAAACACACCAAAGAGAAAAGCTTTATACATGTGAAATGCGCTATCAGATATTTTTATGAAACTGGTAATTTAAAGCAATTATAAGAGGCTGTCTTCGGTCAATGTTAAAGGATAGGGATCAAACAGCAGGCACATTTTTGTACAGGAAAATGTTCCAGTACTCGTAATACAAATTTCTATAGATATAAAGCAAATAATTGTTTAAAGCGGGGGGTATCCAACTCAAATGACCTTGCGGGCCACACGTAAAAATATGTGCCTTTGGTATCAGATTTGGAAACAAAAAAACATTTATTGGAGTGAAAATTTAAAACAGAATGAATTATTATTATTGTTTTCATGTATACCCAGTCATAGATAATATAATAATGCAATGATCAAATAATGTTTAAAATATTACAGGTGCCATTTTCTTGAAAATTACAGTGTTCCTTTTGAATTGATGTTTCTTTACTCATTGTTGAAATTTGATTGTGCTGTCATTTACAAACGATTAAGTATAGATGGTCCTGAATATTTTTAAACTTTGAGAAACATCTCTCACACACACTGCCTCTTGCTCTTAGGACACTCCGAGAAGAGAAAGGAGGAGGAGGAGAAAGGAAAATGGCACACACAGAGAATCGTGTACCATCCTTAGTAAAAGGATATGCATAAAATGCAATTCAAAATTTATTAAAAAAGTAATTTCCTGTGGTAAAATCAAATGTAACTGTTTGATGAAATATAAATATATTTTAATCTAAAGGACATTTCTATGATCAAAAAGGATTTATTTTTAAAACAAGAACTGGTAACAGGTAAATACTTTGTAGATATATATATATATATATAAATTTTTTCCACTCAAATAAATTTCAAAATGTGATATTTAAAATTTTTTAAAAGATTCGGCTGGCCTGTGTGTTAGATACCCCTGGTTTTAAGGATAGTGTGCTTTAAATTTTGATTTTTGTAAAAATACGCAGTTGTTAGCCTTTTTGCAAAATGAAATTTGAGTTTTCTATGTTAAAGTATAGGAGGGGAAAACACCTTACATTTTAACAGCAAATAATTTATTTTTCGTATAGAATTAAATAGTATATAAGAAAGTATGCTTCTCTCTTTTTGCAACTGTAGCTAGAATTCAGTTTTGTGTCCTTATTAATTAATTGTTTTTTTATTTTAAGTTGAATCTGAATTATTTTTAACGTATATTAGGACTCTCGGGGATGCCAGAGAATTTGGTAAAATAAATTTATTTTTGGCTACGAATCAGGGGCGTAGCTATCGCCGTATCAATAATACAGGGCCCCAACATCTGTAATTACAGTCCCAATAAAAGGGTTCTCATATCTTAAAAAGGGCCCTGAAGGAATTTTTATAATCAGCCCAGAACCAGCAATATAAATTAATTTAGCTTCTTAACTAAAGTTGGTTAATATTGAAAGTTTTTGATTAATAAATAGGAATTCTGAGATGAAAAGGAAATTGCTTTTACCACCATTTAAAGGTTTTGGGTATCTGTAATAATCTTATAATAAACAAATATTTGATATGCTTTATGCACTGACTTCCTTTTGTAATTATTGCCTTTCAAAGGTTTGAATTTTCTTAGAAATGTCTGTCCCCACACAACATTCAGAAATAAATAAATAGGACGTTTTTGAATAAATTAAGAAACATGTCTATAAAGAAATAGGCTTTTAATAAAAATTATTTTATTGTAGAACGAATTAGATTGTTTTTGTCAAAATTTCTCATATACAGAGATGCAGGATTTTCTTGATAGACAGTTTTATTTAATAACTAGCTGGTATACCCGTTCTTCGCACGGGTGAACTGAAAAATTGAACAACACAGATTGAAGGATAAAGAAGTTTTAAATGAGTTAATTTTACGTGAATAGTAAATTAAACAAAAAAGCTTTTTTGCGTAGCTCAGCTAAACAAAAAAAAAAAAAAAGAGAGAGAGAAATAAAACACCTTTGTTAAATTTTAAGTATGTAGATCTAATAGCTGATAAAAAGGATTTTTTTTTATTTATAACTCCCGTAACACTCTTGAGGGTCGATTTTTAAAAATACCTTCCCTAAGCTGATCTCTGCTCAGCAAAAGTAACACATTGTTAAAAGTTTTGTGTAATGAAAACTTAAAATAAAATAATTTTTATCTGAAAGTATAATACATTAATATTACTTTCTGTAGTATTTATTTTATGTTAAAATTGTAATATTCACCAAAGCAACGCCGTTTCTTAAATTATAATGACCATTCAATGAAAAACATAGCGAAATGTTAACGATAGAGTCAAATTGGCAAATGCCTAGCTACTTTCATAAATCGAGCTTTATTAGAGCTTTGTAAGACCGTCATGTAGGGGAGCGATGTACGTTAATACTTTATCCAACTGCATTATGATTTTCTGCAGTTTTTTCATACAATATTTTTTTTTTTGATCCTACATTGAAAATTAAGGGATATACATAAACAAAATACTCCACTTTTGGGAAATTTAATCCGTTAGAAATAATAAATTAAAGATATTCCACTGTAAAATTAATTATATACACCATTCATAAAATAAGTAGTCAAATAATTTTCAAGGTCTTCACCAACATACAAAAACATAAGACACTTAAATTTTGACAAACTATTTTTTCCGCTAAAATACTCATTATGGAACCCGTGCTGCCATATATCTTGGAAGGAGTGGCTTTCAAAGAATATTCCTGCCAAGTATTGGTAGAATATTCCTTCTAAGTTGGTGTGGTGTGGTAGTTAGGAGAAGAGGGTGCCAGCTCAGGTGTCGTCCACGTCACTTGACCATAGTTCAAAAGTACGTGATCGTTGCCAAAAGCCCTCGTGTAGCTGAACGGTGGGACATTAATATTCACTTACTCTCACCCTCAAAAATACAGTACAGTAGTTATTGCGTTTTTAGTATAAAAATAATTACATCTGCCTATTCAATTTAAAATTATAGCGTTATAATTAACTACTAATCACAAACAAGTTTTTAAAATTTGTCCAAATGATGCAGTGTGAAGAAAATTTATTTACTTTAAATATCAGAACTGATAAAAGCATTTATTTGGAAAAAGCTCAGTTTCTTACTACCAAATGTGCATAATAAAATCATAAAAAAAACCCATTAAAATTAAGAGAGATTTATAACAACCTCTCCCTTCAAAACTTAGTTTTATTCTGAAATAAAAAAAAAGTAGGCATTATGCTGATCAGAGGAATTAATTAGAAGCGAGCACCTTGCGTAACCAAATCAAAAAGGTTTTCACAAACAAAAGATAGATATATGCTGTGGTGGGCTTTTTTTTGCAGCGCAAGCCAGAATTGCTTGTAGATGGCAGATTTTTTTTCCTACTTACTTGACAAATATCGTTATATTTTGGACACTTCATACAGTATCTTTATAAATTATAGTCTATGTGCTATTCTGATGTATAAGCTGTATTACTGTAAAGTTTCATTAAATCCATTCAGTTGTTTTGCGTGAAAGACCCACAAACTTTTTCATTTATAATAAATATTAGATCATACTCATTTTTTAATATCATTTATTGTCCTTAATTTTAATATTACAGGGAATACACTCTAAGTAAATAAATCATTTTATGATCTGCTATATAAAATCAGACTGTGAAAGTAACACTATACTGTAAAGGACAAATCGAGGATATAACTGTGTGAAGGTCTCTCGGGACCTCACTTTGAGAACTAGAATAATTGTGAGTCATAAAAGAACCAGTAGCCATTTTTATAAATAACTTTCTTTATTTGGTTATCTTTCCCAAATAGAATCAAAGAAACTTATTAACAAATACTTCTAATATTATGAGGTTTAAAGATAATATCCTTTAAATTAACTTAATTAATTAACGATCCAATTAATTAATTTATTTAAATAACGATCACGCAGAAATTACCACGATAAGAGATCCCAGAATTATATTTAATAATGTTCTTATTGAACATATAACTTTAATCTCACTCTTAAAACCTCAATGAGACTTTAAATACAATTTTTATATTTACCACTCGGAATCTCAATTCTTCATGAGATTAAATTATCTTCAACAATAAGATTTCAATTCAAATTCACTATAACTCTATGTTTCAATGTCTATCTCCTACTGCTCTAACTTTACTATTTCGTTTGACTTAAATACTGAATCTAATCTACATAACAAGGAATCCTGTCCGCATTTTGGAGTTGATTGGAAATAGGTAGGGAATTAAATTTCCTAAAAGAAGGTGGTTCAGAAGGTTAGTGATAAAGTTCCGTATAGATTTAGTCACAACTGCCAATATTCAAAATGCATAATATCTTGTACAATTGTTATATCTCAATTTTTTATCTTATTGATAATATCTAATAAAATTCTCTGGAAATCTTATGAATGGCTCTTTTTCAACTTGTTTTACAACAAAAAAGTATTAATTTTTAAAAATATTTACAAAAAGTATTAAATGTCATTAACCTAAACAAATAAAATGAAACAGTAAAAAAAAAAAAAAAAATTAAAGAAAATTTTCTCCCAAATCAAAGATTTAATAGATAAGAAGGTCAAATTATGCAGAATTTCTAAAATTTTCACTTTATGTATATCATTAGGTTTATAATACAAAAACTTCAGTTTCAAGCAGCTAATGATTGGGCAAAAATTTAAAAAACATTTTTTTACTTAAAAGTTTCTGAAAATTTTATTTACTCTAGTTTCTATACTATCAAAATTCAATCAAATTAATGCTTTTTTTTTTGATGTAATACATTTACAAAAGTAAGATCTGAAAAAGTCTTTCTTTGTTTTCAAAAGAAATTAATGGCAAAAACTAGTCTTTTAATACATTATTGATGATAAATTAATTCCCATCACCTGACGAAGCCCCAGAAGACCATGCTTTGTGTGGTGAGAACAGAGCAGTATTGTGTATTTTGAACTCTTGAAGCTCAGGGGAGACCACGCTTGGATCAAAAGACGACCGGAAGGGGCCAGAAGACATGGCACATTGATTTTTGTTACATGATAATGCGCCATCTCACACAGCAAGATCAGTGAAAGACGCCAGTGATCCCTTGAAATCGCATAGATGGGACATCCTTTCGAACTCGCTTTACCCTCCCAACCTATCGCATCAATGAGGCTCGCAGAGCAACAGCAATTTCGAACGTTGAAAATGGCTCGCGACGAATAGTTTGCCACAAATGACGAGCAGTTTTTCTGACATGGTGTTCATAAATTACCTGAAAGATTGATAAAAATTTGTAGAAGTCATACACAATATTTTGAATGAAAAAATTAAATTTCTCCCCAAGCGTCTTAAGGGCCTCTTAGCTTGATGGACTCAGTTATGAGTCAAACATGCTAAAAAAGATGTATCGGTATTTGCAGCTTGATGATTTGCCACAGATTTGAGCCATGTAGCAACACTAGCCACCTTTCTTTCGTAAATCTGTGTGGCCGTGGTAGCCTAGTGGTCACCGTCTCGTTGCTAGTGTCATGAGTTCGAGTCTTGTGCCACTGAAGACCCGCCGTGTAGAAAAAGCTGCCGCACGTTAAATCTATCGAGTCTCAAACGTACTTCATTGGTAGGGTGTGGAAGTTAGGACAGGAGGGTACCATTTCAGATGTCGTCTTCGTCAATCAAATATTGCTCAAGATTGCGAGTTTTGTCGCCGTTAGCCCTCTTGCAGTTTTATAGTGGGACGTTAATATAACACTCCTTCTCTATATCTGTAGAGTTGAAACATATACAAAATTTTCACATGCGATTTGTTTTTTTTTATTTTCGAACATTATTCAAGGCACTATTGGCACAAACGCTACAAGGCGTCTGACTCAGAACTATTCCTCAAGCAATCGATTCGTTAGTTTACTGTGTCACATCGGTCCCAACAAAGGCTATCATTTCTACTGCAAATACACTACGATGCTGCACTTCCATGCGGGATATATGGCGGTATTCTCTGTCAGTGATGACCCGTGCGTGGTTGAACGGTTTTCTTGGGGTAGTTAGTGCTTTCCCGCGACCACTGCTACCATCAATCATGCACAGTGGATACATTCCTACCAAGTATTTCTGAAATATCGTAGAAAGAAAATCCACCTTTTTACATGTATTATACGGCCTCTTTCATACACAGTGATCTGTTTATAACAGCTTCTTTGTCCTCATTACGTAAAATCTCAGCGATAAATAACGCTCACGAACTTCATGGCGCGTATTTTAAGTATATCTGATTCGCTTGTTCAAAGTGGCCCAACTAGCACCTAAAACGAAGTTCGAATCAAAGTCATATCTTCCGGATGTATAAACGACCGCGGTAGCCAGTGGTATAGGTATCGGATCGTGGCTGGCCTTGTCACGAGTTCGAGTCCAGTACCACTAAAGACCCGCCGTGTAGGGCAGCGATGCACGATAAATCTGTCGAGCTGAAACGTCCTCCCGTTGGTGTGGTGTGGTAGTTAGGAGAGGGAGGTGCCAGCTCAGGTGTCGTCCACGTTACTTGACCATGGTTCAAAATTACGCGGTCCGTCGCCAAAAGCTCTCGTGTAGCTCAACAGTACGACGTTAATATTCAATCAACCCAGATGTATAAACACGCCTACCAAGTTTTGTTTATGTAGTACAACTCCTTCTTGGGGTCGAGATTTTTATTTCCATCCGCGGATTTTACTTATGAAGATAAATGAAACAAACTGGTTATATGATGAAATATGTCTAGTCCAAAGCAAGCTTATTGAATTTAGTCATAGTAGCAAGGTAAAAGTCCTGGCTGAAATCAGTAATGCGAATGAGGAAAAAAAGAGCACAATACAGGAGGCAACTTCCCTTTTGAAGCAGTTGGTCAAATAGGAAACTTCCCTAATGACCGTGATTTGGAATACCATACTCTAGAGAATAAATGCTATTAGCAACTCATTGCAATCACTTGGATTTAGACTATTAAAATCTCTAGAAAATTATATCAGAATTTCAGAAATGAATTTGGAATAGTAAATCAAAAAGCCTCTGATTTATCTGGGCTCTCATTTGAAGAAGATTCTAGACAAGTTCGCAGGCAACAAAACAGGAAAGTAAAGAAGTCGATTGTGAATTTTTGAATTAAGGGAAAATTTCACAGTAAATTAATTGTATGTCATATACGACAGTACAATAGAACTATTCCAAATAATTGAGATAAATGAAACTGTTATCGAAAATTTCGATGTGTTTTTTGACTAGAGATTGTTACATGAAAATAAGAAGAAAGCTACATAAAAACTAAAAGACATTTATAAAGATGATAAAGAATCTTTTAATTTTGACAATGAATTGGATAAATGTATTCTATTTTCTACAGAAAACAAAGACACAGTGAAAACATTACCAAAAATGTATCGAGTTGTAAGAGAACATACCTCGATTTTCTCTAATGTACACATACTTTTGAAAACATTTTTAACACTACCAATATCAATTGCATCAGATGAGAAATCTTTTTTAGCTTTAAAGCCCTTTAAAAATTATTTAAAAAGCACTATGGAAAACGACAAATTGAACAGGGCTATATTATATAGAGAACAATGTACTATGGGAAAAGTATAAACGTGTCAAAAATAATTGATTAATTTGTCAAAAAAAAAAATCGAGATGTGAAGATATATTGCAAAATTGTAAGCTTTTTTGTAAGGTTTTTAATCCTTTTGAATACAGTTAAGTTTTATTATTAACGAAACATTTAATCTTGATAATTTAAGCTCAGCGAATCGTTTCAGTTTTTCGACTCTTGAGCCCATGGGCCTTCAACTAGCTTAACCCGCCTCTGTCTGAATGCGGATTAACTCAACTTTACGATCAATTACAATCTCATTTAAGGTGACTTAAATCAATCGGCAGAACATCAGACAAGAATGCAGCAATGTTGTTACACCTAGTAGAATCCTGCCTTCAGAGAACTTACTCCGTATTTGGCTGAGAAATCCATCTGTTTCTACTGCAGGAGGAATCTCATAGTAAAAAATTAACGTAGTTGTTAAAATTTCTTAGATTTGAAGTGGAAGGCGAACAAAGAGTTTTGTTGGCAAAATCTGGTTTTAAATCAAATGATATTTCCAGAAATAAAATGGAGCAACTTCACACACCAAAATGGGGATATAAATACCTCACCTACAAGCACAGCTTTAGTGAGCAAAAATGTAAGAAAGAGGGGTCAGTTAGAAAATGTATATTTTGTATTCAATTTATAATCAAAAAGTTCTGAATGTTACATAGCTCAAAAAAATGTCTTCAGTGGATAGAAAGAGCGCTGTAAGTAAATCTAATACGTGTTTCAAATGTTTAAAGAGCCCGTTTTTGTCGAAACAAAAATTTATGTTGGTTGCTTTTGTAGTGACAAATGGCATCGCATTTTTGTTATGCCCTTAAAAATTAAATAAAGTAGACATTTATGTATAAAATGCTGTAAGTAACACTCTTTCTAACCAAACTCTGGAAAATTCATGTGTGTTCTTGCAAACGATTCCTGAAGGTTAATGGTGACAACAGATCATGCGATGCTTATTGGATAGTGGGTCAGAAAATTCATTTTTTGAAAGAGTCATTTGTTCAACAAATCTTGATTCCCTTTGAGAAACAAATATTGATTCACGGGTTTGTTTGAGGGAGAGATTCAACGGTTTGTTTAAGGGAGGCCTAAAGGCAACTTTTCCTGCCGGCTTGAGGTATTATCGGAGGGGAAAAGGTTTGTGGCGTTTTGCCAAGAATACAGATAAATTTTTAATTTCTGAACTAGAGAAGAAGAATATTTATATGTTCTTGATGTAGGTTCTAGCGCGTTGAGATGCTTATCTCTTATTGGAGCCAGTAGCGTACACATGAATTATTCAAGAGGCGGGGAGGGGTTCAGGGCCGAAAGTTCACTATTCCGTATCATGCTGCAATACGTCATCCAACATATTCTTTTGATTTTGTCGATTTTCGAAAACAAAAAACAGTAAAAAGTTATTTATTTAATGAATAATTAGCATTAATTAATAAATTTAATCATTAATAACTAATAATTAAATTTTACGAACAAAATACATAGAGTTATTTATAATCAATCCCGGGGAAAAAGTCAAGACCTTTGGGGGGTCCGGATCCGATGACCCCCCTTGGGCTGCACCACTGTTGGGAGCAGATGCACTAGAATGATTTATATAGAGAAGCTGACGAAATTAGAATGTGGTTTAACTGCTGTAGAAACACGTTTGGGTTTTGCGTTAATGGGTAAGGATACTAAAATTAATCAAGCAAAGTCATTACATGCTATAATTGAGCCACAGAAGCCCTAAGTCTGCCATGAGCATGTTGACCATTTAAGAAAATGTTGTCCTTCGATGTTAGCATTGTTTTGTCCATTTAAATGTTGTCCTGGCTTGCTTTATGTCACCCGGTTCGTTAAAAGACCCGCCGTGTAGGGCAGCGAGTGTACGTTAAATGGAGTTTCGTCCACGTCAAATCTTAGCTGAACAGTGCGACGTTAATATTCAATCAATCAAGAGATCCGGTAGATAATTTAAATAAGAGGGGAACTATATATATAAATTCCGAATCCATAAAAGGTTTGAAGATGAGTTAGATATTCTTCCAGATGGAAGATATCAATTAAAATTGCCGTTCAAAACAGTTGGGCGAGTATAGCAAAAACTTAAGTTGGAAATGACACCAAAATATGTTCCAAGAAATGTACCTGTAATAAATGTAGTCAAAAGATAATGATGGATTATTGCGTGTTAAGACTAAAATTATCGAACGTAAGGGGGATCATTGCTGTTTAACACCCTTCCAGCAAGTTTTACGTTAACCACATGACTATAGTTGAGTACTTGCACAAATCCAATTGTCATGCGAGTACTCAAATACTGCCTTCAGTAATATGGGGAAAATGATTTTTTTTTTTTTTTTATTTTTTAAAATCAAGAACTGTCAGGTATTATTAGAAAGTATGTCGTATGCAGACAATACAGCGCAGGTCCAGCTGTCAGTGCTCCTGTTACCTTGACTGAAGAGATACAAAGAGAGATACAAGTTAGAGATACAAAGGTATTCGAAGTAACCGGAGTTGATCTAGCCGGCCTCCTCTTTCTATATGGCGATAAAGTGTGGATTGTCTTATTTATATGTGCGGTTTTCCAAGCAGTACATCTTGAAATTGTAACCCCCCTTGTCAACTGAAAGATTTTGCTCTCATTGCGTCAGTTGATAGCTCGTAGGGGCAGATCGAAGACAATATAAATAGACAGTGAATCTAATTTTAGAGGTTATGTTGCTGAATTACAAGGTCTAGACCGGAAAAAATGCAATGCCAACCAGAACTCCAAAGCATAAGGGAAGTTCATCCCACTCACCACAGCTTGGTGTGGAAAGGGGAAAAGGTTCGTTAGCAGGGGGCGTAGATTCCACCGTATCAAAGATACGAGGCCTCAGAGATAAAGGGGGATCCAACATGTGTAACTCTGCAGTTGCACTAACAGGACTCCCATATCTAAAAGGCCCTGGTGAATTTTTGATACAGGGCCCCTCAACGTGTCAGCTACGCCAATGTTCGTTAGACGCATGAAAGGTCTTCTGAGACGTGCTTTGGGGAGAGAAATTCTCTCTTATGAAGAGTTACTTACCCTCTGCTTTAACTGTGAAGGAATCATTAACTCTTACCCCTTAACTTATAGATCAGAGGATTTGATCGCCATTCCTCCAGATACGTTTCTCATGCCCAATACCTCGGCTGAAGTTACAGACTTAGATCTCAATGATTTTGCCAAATTCAAATGAAGAGGAAGATTCCGTGCCAAGTTATTCAATGACCTGAAAGATAGATTTCGTAAGGAATATTTAGAACAAGTGGTTCAAAAAACGTTCTAAGCCAATATCTCACAAAATGAAAGTTGGAGAAATTGTCCTTGTAAAAAATCCTAACAAGAGGTTGTATTGGCCTTTTGCTAAGGTGTGAGAAGTATTACCGGCAGGGTTGGCTCTAGCAGTTTTGCCGCACCGAGCAAAAATGGAAAGTGCCGCTCCTCTTGACAAAGCAAAAAATTATGTTTAAAAAAAGATAAATTGTTTACATTGATACTCTCCAAAATAAAACTTGAATAATTCTTGCGAACAAAAAAGCAGCTTAACAAAATATATACACACACACATTTATTTTAAGTCTTAAAAAATACAAAAATAATTCAAAATTAAGCACATAATTACCCGTTATTATTTCAAACGTAAAAATGTAAAAAAAAAGAAATAGCCCGTTTCTGCCGGCCTATTCGAAAAAGAATCTGCTGATGGTGGGAATCACAAGCATTTATTTTAACTTACAGTAATTAGGCTCAAGACTAAAAATAAAACATCTGCTGCTTTCTATCTATTAAAAACTCATATTATTCTTGTCCCCCTTTTTGATAATTGACAACGGACATCGTATGAGTGAAAAGGAATGTCCGTTGTCACGCTACTCCTGGATGAGGAGAAAGTTACTATAGAAAGATGTGAAAACATATCAAATTTCATAATTTAAGATATACTCCCACCTCGAACCCTTTAAGTTTCAATATAAAAAAAACTGACATTAAACCCTGCAGCGTAAGAATGACGAAAATAAGACACGTTAACCTTTATAAATCGGCTGGTACATACGTTGTATCAGAATTTTTTTTTGTCGCTTAATTCGGCTTGGTACGACGTAGGTACCAATGTTTCTAGAGACATTTCTGTCCCCTCTTTTTTTTAACACACCCTTTTGATGATGTTATTCTACCCTTCTTATGACTTTGCTTCTATTGTCCATAATTGGGTGGGATTATTTTCACCAACATATTTTGAGCATTCCTTATCATTGGCGACGTTTAGGAACAAATTTCGACTACGTTAAAAAAAAAAAAAGTACTTCATTCGATGACTTTACGTTTTCTGAGCAACAGATTTTTCTTTTTCTCTTGCTGTTTCTTCTATATTTTAGAATGCCTCGAAAATTTCTCACACAATCGAGATTGAAAATTTGATGAAAGATTTAAAGGAAGAAAATTTTGACGATAGTGATTCGGAGAATGAAGATGAATTCGAAAATAATGAGGTTGATTTTGACCAGAAAGTTGAAAGCTTATTCGCATGGAAAGAGGTAGAAGGCTCTTTGATAGTAGTGATACAATTTATTGCCATTTTCTAGTAAAGTTGGATTGAAAGTTGATGCAAGCAATTTCAAAAGTGAAAATGATTTTTTTTTAAACTGATCTTCACCGATGAAATTTTAGAAGTTCTGGTTGCAGAAACTAATAGGTATGCAATTACTGTACTTAATCTTCATGAAGAAACATCTGATAAACGAAAGCATGCATCTTCATGGAAACCGGCCGATAAAAATGAGAATTTTAGGATTTCTTGGGTTAATTTTATTGATGGGACACATCGAAAGATTTGCATACAGGATTATTGGACAACTAATAATAT
>BMAU01004207.1:0-46554 GCA_019973935.1 Trichonephila clavipes | reverse complement strand
TCAGATTAAAGTTTTATAAAGGAAGACCTTTATTCGATCATTTCGACATCTGTTCTGACACTAAGAGCAGGGAGTAAAAAAGCACGCCATGGTAGTGGTTTCAAGTGGATAGCACTTGAAAAACACATGTGGTACGTATCGTGGATTTTATGATTGTATTTGAAAGTTAATGCTGACACATATGGAGGCTGTTAAATCTAACGATCTGGAATTAGACATGTTTATTGACTAGGCCATATGTTCGGAAGAAATAAATGGGTGATTAGTTTGATACTTGAAGATGTGAACTGAGAAAGATGAGTAAGTGTTAGATAGGGAATTTAATTTTTAATCTAATTTAATTATCCTTACATATATAAATACATATATCTATATATATAAAATTCTCGTGTCACAGTTTTCGTTGCCATACTCCTCCGAAACGGCTTGACCGATTTTGATGAAATTTTTGTGCTTATCCGGTATCTATGAGAATCGGCCAACATCTATTTTCATCCCCCAAATGTTAAGGGTGGACCACCCCTCAGTTTTCGTTGCCATACTCCTCCGAAACGGCTTGACCGATTTTGATGAAATTTTTTGTGCTTATCCGGTATCTATGAGAATCGGCCAACATCTATTTTTCATCCCCCAAATGTTAAGGGTGGACCACCCCTAAATTTTTTTTTTTTTTTATTTTTCAGACAAAATTTTTTGTTTTAATTTTTTTATGATACAGCATACAAAAATACCTACAACCCTAAATTTTCACCCCTCTACGATCAACCCTTATTTTTTAATAGCCATTTTAGTTATTTAATCATTTTTCCTCTCCGGTCGAAAACTGATCAATCGTCATTTAATTAGTTATCCCCGCCAGATGTCTACAGGTGTCATTTCTGACCCAGTAAACAGCACGGAGTAGGGATGAGAACGAAGCCGGTCTCCTTTCTTTCTCACTCCCTACACAGTTGTTGGCCATCATTATTGTTTATGCATCAAGTGTATTAGTAACGTTGACAATTATTATTTTGCTATCTCAGTGTAACGCTCATATTAACTTTTAATCATTCCTATTTTATAAATAATAATTAAATTATCAATTTTGAGTGTATTTTGCTCGATTAGTTAATCAAGTGATTTTTAACCTCAAAAGTACTCAACACGTGACACGAACTTCCAATAACAACGGATTTTGTGTTGTAAGTATACTTTTTTTTTTTATATCGAAAATGTTGTTGATCTTATAAAAATGTAAGTTTAATTTGATTTTATTAAAAACATTTAATTGAACAATTAAGATTTTCATAGTTTCCAAAAAATCAATCGTTATGAATCTTTATTATGAAATGTCAATGGAAATATTGGTTGTATGAAAAAATTATAAGAGACAATGTTTTCATAAAATTTAATTTTTTACTTTCGTTTGAAAAAATTTTTCCATTAAACTTATATTTTTGTTATAATTACATAAATTAAAACTAATCATTTCAAAACTGCTACAAAAATCCTGGCCCTAATTATACTTTTAACATTTTTCATCATTATATAATTTCATTAATTCTATTTATGTATGTTTTGTACAGTGAGCAATGCCAAGAAAACGCAAAGGGGCTGATTTGAGCCGCAGTACAAGTAAAGCTCGAAACTTGCGAAATAGCAGATCCGAAAGAACAGAAGAACAAATCCAGCAACAAAATACTGATGCACGTGTCAGAATGGCGCAATTGCATCAAGAAGAGCCAGAAGATACACGAGCTGAACGCAATGAAGTCAGAAGATTAGAACAACAGCAATCACGCCGTTTCACAGTCAATAGACGAAGAACAAATGACCAACAACGACAACAGGTACATCGAGCATTTATATCTGATTCATTCCTGCGTCTAGCATTCCAGTATGAGCCCGATATTGAATATTATGCTCATTCAAAAGTGGTAATTGGTGCTATGGACAAGGAATGTCCGCATTGTCATGCTCTGAAATTCAAAAATGAGCCAGCTGGGATGTGTTGCGCGTCAGGAAAAGTGCAACTACCTGAAATTGAAACACCACCTGAACCATTGAACGGCTTACTTATCGGCACGGATCCAGATTCTAACGTGTTCCTGAAGTCAATTCGAAGATTCAATTCATGCTTTCAAATGACATCGTTCGGAGCAACAGAAATAATTCGAAATACTAATGCAAATGGTCAAGAATTCAATTCTACATTCAAAATCAGAGGCCAAGTTTATCATAAAATGGGCTCACTGCTGCCAATGCCAAACGAACCACATAAATACTTACAAATCTATTTTATGGGCGGCGAGGATTCCGGAAGCGCACTTGCCAATCGCGTGAATGCACGTTGTGATTATAATAACCTTGATTCACTTTATGCCAGGCGCATCGTCAGCGAGCTAGATGCTCTTTTGAACGAGCACAACGAGTTGTTGAAAATATTCAAATCACATATGCACCAATTACAAAGCGATAATTACGCTATCGTCATTAATCCTGATAAAACACCAGCTGGAGAGCATATTCGTAGATTCAATGCACCCGTTCTTGATGATGTTGCTGGAATCATGGTTGGCGATTGTACAGCTGCACGAGAAATTGTGATTCGTAGAAGAAATAATATTCTTCAGTTCATTGCTGACACACATCGTTCATATGACGCCCTCCAATATCCGCTAATATTCTGGAAGGGACAAGACGGATATTGCATAAACATAAAACAACGAGATCCCGTATCAGGTACTTCCTTCATTATTAATTTGATCATTAATCATTTAACAAAACAATTAAATTATTGAACGTAATAAATTTAAATAAATTTTTATGAACAAATATTACAGGAGCTGAAACAAACAAGAACGTTAGCTCAAAGGATTATTATGCGTACCGATTAATGATTAGACGTGGCCTGGACAACGTCATTTTACGATGTCGTGAGCTTTGTCAACAATTCATGGTCGACATGTACGCGAAGATTGAGAGCGAACGACTACGATACTTAAGATATAATCAACAAAAGCTGCGCGCGGAAGAGTACATTCATTTGCGAGACGCTATCAACAACAACGCCGACGTCGCCGAAATTGGTAACCATGTCATTTTACCATCATCGTACGTAGGCAGTCCACGTCATATGCAAGAATATATACAGGATGCTCTGACTTTCGTGCGCGAATATGGACGACCATGTTTATTTATCACGTTCACATGTAATCCAAAATGGCCAGAGATCACATCTTTGCTACTGCCTGGCCAAAATTCAATACATCGCCATGACATTACAGCACGTGTGTTCAGACAAAAGTTGAAGTCTTTAATAAGTGTCATTACTAAATCACATGTATTCGGTCCCACACGTTGCTGAATGTATTCGGTTGAGTGGCAAAAGCGAGGATTACCTCATGCACACATTTTGGTTTGGTTCATCGACAAAATCCGTCCTGAAGAAATCGATAGTATCATTTCTGCGGAAATTCCAGATCCATCCACTGACCAACTGCTGTTTGATATTGTTACAACAAACATGATTCATGGTCCATGTGGTACTCTTAATAGTTCATCGCCTTGCATGGCTGATGGAAAATGTACTAAAAATTTCCCTAAAGATATGAACAATGATACGGTCACAAATGTCGACGGATACCCAATATATCGTCGAAGAAATCCTGAAAATGGCGGACAATCATTTATTAAAAATATCAACAACACAGACATTGATATTGACAATCGTTGGGTGGTGCCATATTCGCCTCTGCTGAGCAAGACATATAATGCTCATATTAATGTTGAGTTCTGCAGTTCTGTGAAGAGCATCAAATACATTTGCAAGTATGTCCATAAAGGCAGCGATATGGCTGTGTTTAGAGTGGAAAATACTAATGTGAATGCTCCTCCAGTAAATAAAAACGATGAAATTACGCTCTACCAAATTGGTCGGTACATCAGCTCCAATGAAGCTGCTTGGCGTATCTTTGGTTTTCCAATTCATGAACGGGATCCAGCAGTTGTTCAGTTAGCCATCCATCTTGAAAACGGTCAGCGTGTATTTTTCACGAACGAGACAGCGATTGATCGTGCAATAAATCCACCTAAAACTACACTCACTGCATTTTTTGAATTGTGTAATCGTGCGGATGATTTTGGTGCTTTTGCACGAACATTACTCTATTCACAAGTACCACGCTATTTCACATGGACTCAAACAAAAACATGGATGCCCCGCAAGCAAGGCTCACCAGTTGCTGCATGTCTCAATTTATTTAAATCAAACGCCTTGGGGCGATTATTTACAGTCAGTCCAAGACACACTGAGTGCTTTTATCTTCGACTGCTGTTGGTTAATGTTACTGGCCCATTATCATTTCAAGATATACGTAAAGTGAATGGGCAACAATATCCAACGTATAAAGATGCATGCCTTGCACTCGGCTTGCTGGAAGACGACAACCAGTGGGAGTGCATGCTTGCTGAAGTTGCATTGAACTGTACAGCAATACAAATTCGTCGACTATTCGCTATAGTGTTGACTACATGTTTCCCAGCCCGAGCACAGATATTATGGGAAATTCACAAAGATTCAATGACTGATGATATATTGCATCAACATCGTATACGGTGCCACGATCCAACCATAACATTCAGCGACGAAATGTACAATGAAGCATTGATTGCTATTGAGGATCTTTGCATTGTCATTGCCAACTTACCACTTAGTAATTTCGGTATGAATTCGCCAAATCGAACTGCATCTGATTTAATCAATACTGAAATGAATCGTGAACTGCAGTACAGTACTGTAGAAATGGCAGCGATTGTTGCCCGCAATGTCCCACTACTGAATGAGGAACAAAGAACCATTTATGATCGCATTATGCTCGCAGTTTCAGCTGGACAAGGTGGGTTCTTCTTTTGGATGCACCGGGTGGAACTGGCAAAACATTCGTTATATCGCTAATTCTTGCTGAAATACGATCAAATAATGGCATCGCATTGGCCGTTGCATCATCGGGCATTGCAGCAACTTTATTGGATGGAGGTAGAACAGCACATTCAGTATTTAAGCTGCCACTAAATATTCAGAATAACCCTGACGCAGTATGCAACATTAAGAAACAATCGTCCATGGCCACTGTGCTGAAACGGTGTAAAATTATTATTTGGGATGAATGTACTATGGCACACAAACATTCACTTGAGGCGTTGAACAGGATATTGAAAGATATTAAAAACAGTGATAAACTATTTGGCGGAACTCTGTTGGTCCTTTCAGGTGATTTCAGACAAACACTCCCAGTCATTCCACGTTCAACATACGCTGATGAGATCAACGCTTGCTTAAAATCATCTCCATTGTGGCGTAATGTTGAAAAATTACAGCTAAAAATAAATATGCGCGTTCAAATGCTTCAAGATCCATCCGCTGAAACATTTTCAAAACAACTCTTAGATATCCGTGATGGAAAAGTTGCTATAGATGAAACTGCATACGTAAAATTACCGACCGATTTCTGCACAATCGCTGATTCGCAAGATACTCTCATTGAACAAATATTTCCCGATGTACACACACAGTACATAAATCATGAGTGGCTTGCAGAAAGAGCGATTTTAGCGGCAAAAAATGTAGACGTTGACAATTTTAATCTGAAGATACAAATGTTGTTGCCAGGGAACTTGGTATCATATAAATCTATTGATACAGTTTGCGACGACAGCGAAGCAGTAAATTTTCCCACAGAGTTTTTGAACTCACTGGATTTGCCAGGCATGCCACCGCATAATTTACAATTAAAGGTTGGATCTCCAATTATCTTGCTTCGTAATTTGAACCCGCCCCGGCTGTGCAACGGTACGCGATTAGTCATTCAAAAATTAATGAAAAACGTGATCGAAGCCAGGATTTTAAATGGCAAGTTCAGAGGTGAAAATATACTCATACCACGGATTCCTATTATACCTACAGATGTGCCAATTCAATTCAAACGTATTCAGTTTCCGATTAGATTGGCATTTGCAATGACTATCAACAAATCCCAAGGTCAAACGATGTCTGTTTGTGGATTAGATTTGAGAACACCATGTTTTTCACACGGACAATTATACGTGGCATGCTCTCGAGTGGGTAAACCATCCAGTTTGTTTGTGTTAGCTAAAGATGGACTAACAAAAAACATTGTTCACGCTATAGCATTAAGAGATTGATATTGTTTAATATTGTTACTGTCGTAATTGTTTAATTAATGATATATAATTTTAAGGAATAAATTATAAGAACTTAAAAATAATGTTTGCCTTTTGTTGATTTTATATTCCTCCATCGTTCACAGCGCTCCATGCTTATTTCACGCATATACCACATTTTTACATACATACAATATACACATTCTAACATACATACATACTTACAATAAGCTATTTTTTGTCTACACTAGAAATTGCTAGGAAATTATTTATATGGCAAAACAACGTTTGCCGGGTCAGCTAGTATATATATATATATATATATATATATATATATATATATATATATATATATATATATATATATATATATATATATATATATATATATATATATATATATATATATATATATATATATATATATATATACAAATATATAAACGAAAATATAAAAATAAACAGATAGTTATAACCTAAAATAACTATAAATAGGTAGAAGGCACAGTAGTATAATGACAAACTCCTGGCCTTAGGCACCAGGATTGCAGGTTTAAACATGTTTTGGGGCCGACCAACCTTCACCTGAAATTTGTCATATTATGTACCAAGAGGAAAGGAAAGAATTATATAAGAGGAATTTAAATATTAAAAAATCATTAAACTAAATAACATATGAACAAAAACATATAACCTACTTTTATTCGCAATGTAGACGTAGGTCGGGAGTGCATCAACTAGTAATGTTTTCCCGCCAAAGACAGGGGAGTGAAAGCAGATCCGCATAAAATTAATTGCGAAAGGATATTAAGAAATTTATATATATACTTTTAAAAAAGCATAAAATAATATTCATATAAAAATTAGTGTGAAATATAAATGAAACACAAAAAAATATAATATTATTAAATTTTAATAAGCATGTGGCGCCATATATTTAATAATTGCAGAATAAATTAGATATTGTAGAAATTTAAAAAATCATTACAAAACATAATGACAGTATAATTACAGTAATACAAATTGTATCATTAAAAACCATTATAAATATAATTACAAAGAAAGTTAGCAGGATATCCATGTTCAATACAGTGATTAAAATATTTATTAAGATTTAAAAAATATTATCTTTATCGCTAACTAATACATTATTACGATAAATATAGTTAAAAATAATATTTCTATATATAGATATCTATAAATTTGAATTTCAGTAAGGCACTTTGATGATATTAAAATTAAAGGCATCTCTTTTATCATAAATATTACTATGTAATTTCAAATCCTTAATATACAATATTACATCTAGGTAAATAGTTTTGATTAGATTATTATTAATTTTAACTAAGTTTAAGTAAGCCGGATAAAAATTAATAATGGGATTTAAATTATCATTTTTACTAAAAATAATTAAATCATCAATATATCTAAAAATATAGTAGTCATTATTAATAACATAATTATATTCATAAAAATGTAAATAAAGATTACCCAAACTATTGCTAGCTGGGCCCCCTTGTGGGAGTTCTTTCTCTTGTTTATATAATGAACCATTTAAAAAAATTAATGTAATTTTCTTTTAACACAAAATCTATGAGAGTTTTAAATTTGTTAATATTAATATTAAGATTATACATGCTGTGGTTTTCTAAAATTACTTTAATAATATCATTTATATCAATATATATATATATATATATATATATATATATATATATATATATATATATATATATATATTGTAAAATAGATAAGTAGGTAGTCATGTAGTAGCAATGTGTAGAACCAATTAAATATCAGTTAAGATTATGTGTACACATTCTACCTTCGGTATAATTATTTCAGCTTATATATTCAACTACAATATAAATAATGAAAATCATGTTATATAAAAATATCCACCCTCCCCCCGTTTCCAAAATCATTCGACAAAATTTCCAACAGAAGGAAAAATTTTAAGAAAATGAGTAGAACATCATTGTACTAAACATTTTATTTCACTTTAAAATAAAACAGCTTACATATTTAAGTACAATAATTAAACCATGTAATAAAAAAATAACTTATCAAATTTTCAAAATTGTTTGATGAAATATGTAAAAACTTTTAGAACAATATGTAGGGCATTTTTCTAAACATTTTACTTTTCTAATTGCCCTTTTAGTGCACGAAAAAAAAATAATAATTGTACTCCAAATATTTTGTGATCAATTAGATTTGAGTTTTTAGTGGCATCACATTCTAAATCAATATAAAAGATACTGGGGATGAGAGAGAACCTAAGAGAAATCTTATCCTTCCACCAAACTTACACGCCACATCAACATGAGGACTTCAAAACTCGACAGATTTAGCAATCAGTTTTATGAAAAAAAAATGTATTAGTTTGTTTTACATTTTTTTTGTTTCTAAGAGAAACTTATATCTTAAACTAAAGGTTTTGGAAGTAATGTTTTTGAAATATCTGTTTGTGTAAGTGAGTTCTACTTTTTGAAAATTTTGGCTCTTAAAAGAGCCTTTTTTATTTTTTACAAGAAATGTATCAGTTTTAATATGTTGAATTCTGGTCTTTGTTTTTTATTGGTTTACATACATAGGTTTCTAAATAAATTGTGTGATAATCTTCGAAGCAGTTCTGGTCAATACAAGGAGCCACATTGCATGTCTTACAGATAATAGTGGTTCTTTTTTTGTATATTTTTTCGTACAATAAGCACACCTTCTTTTCTTTTCGTCAAATGGCCAATGAGAAAATGTATTATCATTTGTCTTAACTTTCTTTGTTGTTGAATACTCTCTGCCTTTTTTACGATCTATTTTTCCTATTAGGGATGTAATTAAATTCGTCCTAAATTCTTTTAAACTAATTTTTGACGAAGTTTGGCATGATTCAAATATTATAAAAGCATTCAGAACAGCAATATCGATGAGACTAAAGAATAATTTTTTTTGTCCATTTTCTAGTTCGTGTAGCAAAAAAATAGGTGGATGACATGCGGTCTCCTAAATCGACATATCCCATATGCCTGTTGTAATCTGCCACAATTTTTGGCTTGGAAGTTGTTAATTTGTCTTTTTCTCATACAGAAACGTCACTGTCACTTTTTTAAAAAAATCTTTTTCGTTCTTTAATGATAAATTCTTTTCGGGGTCTGTGCATATTTGGTCAGCATATATACCTGACTCTTATCTTTCCAACACAATGCTGTCAAGTCCATCATAAAATTTCACGGCAAGATCACCTTGTCTCATTTTACAAGGAGCCAAATCCTTTGGAAAATGTTTTCTGTTAGATCGAACAGTTCCACGGGAGTTAATACTTTTTTCTTTTAAAAGGTCTCGAAAAAGTTCCGGCGAGGAAAAGAAATTATCCATAAATACTTTTTGTCTTTTATCTTTTATATAGGGTGTTTTTTTTAGAGGTATACAACTTTAAATTGCAATAAAACAACGATGTATTATTCGATTGACATGAATTTTTTTTTATTCGAAAGATAATCTTGTGGCATTACATTTTGAATATGATCAAGCAAGGCGTAGATTCGTCGAATGGGCCCAAAACGAGATTGCCGTTGTACCCGATTTTCATAAGCGAAATTTGTTTAGCGATGAAGCGCACTTCTGGTTGAATGGCTACGTCAACAAACAAAACTGCCGCATTTAGAGTAAAGCTAATCCACAAGTGTATGTCGAAACACCGTTACATCCAGAAAAACTGACTGTTAGGTGCGCTTTATGGGCTGGTGGAATCATTGGTACTTCTTCAAAAACGATGAAGGCCACAAAGTTACAGTCAATGGTGATCGGTATAGAGCCATGATTACTAACTTTTTCATTCCTGAATCGAACAATCATGATGTCCAGGAGCTGTGGTTCCAACGAGACGACGCAACATGTCACACAGCTCGTGCCACAATCGATTTATTGAAAGACACGTTTGGTGACCGCCTAATTTCACGTTTTGGACCTGTGAATTGGCCTCCAAGATCTTGTGATTTAACACCGCTAGACTATTTTCTGTGGGGCTATGTAAAGTCATTGGTCTGTGCGGATAAGCCACAAACGCTTGCCTATTTGGAAGACAACATTCGCCGTGTTATTGCCGATATACGGCCACAAATGTTGGAAAAAGTCATCGAAAATTGAATGTCTAGATTGGACTACATCCGAGCCAGTCCTATGCCAGAAATCATATTTAAAATGTAATGCCACAAGATTATCTTTCGAATAAAAAAAAATTCATGTCAATCGAGTAATACATCGTTGTTTTAATGCAATTTAATGTTCTATACCTCTAAAAAAACACCCTTTACAATCTGCTATTGTATATACAACATTATAGGAAGCAGATGTTGAAAGGTTTTCTTTTTTATCTTTACCTAGATATACTCTCATATCATAAGTGTATAGCCAATGGTATCTGCGATTTTATACATTTTCAAACCCCACTGTTAGCATTTTTTTTTGGAATGTATTGTTTGAAGAACACTCTTCCTTTTAATTTAATTATAACTTCGTCGAAAGATAAATTTTCTGTGGGATCATACACTTCTTTAAATATTCTGTTACAACAACCAAAATTTTTCCTATTTTCCACAATCTGTCGTAAAAGTTGCAGAATCTCTACTTTCTTTTAACTATTATCGGAAAAAGGTAAAAATTTTAAAATCATTAGAAAACGATCGCGGGGCAATACTTCTCTGAAAAATGGAGTTTCTATCATATTATTAGTTGTCCAATAATCCTGTATGCAATCTTTTTCGATGTGTCCCATCAATAAAATTAATCCAAGAAATCCTAAAATTTCATTTTTATCGGCAGGTTTCCATGAAGATGCATGCTTTCGTTTATCAGATGTTTCTTCATGAAGATTAAGTACAGTAATTGCATACCTATTAGTTTCTGCAACCAGAACTTCTAAAATTTCATCTGTGAACATCAGTTTAAAAAAAATCATTTTCACTTTTAAAATTGCTCTTGCATCAACTTTCAATCCAACTTTACTAGAAAATGGCAATACATTGTATCACTTCAGAGCCTTCTACCTCTTTTCATGCGAATAAGCTTTCAACTTTCTGGTCAAAATCAACCTCATTATTTTCGAATTCATCTTCATTCTCCGAATCACTATCGTCAAAATTTTCTTCCTCTAAATCTTTCATCAAATTTTCAATCTCGATTTGTGTGAACAATTTTCGAGGCATTCTAAAATATAGAAGAAACAGCAAGAGAAAAAGAAAAATCTGTTGCTCAGAAAACGCAAAGTCATCGAATGAAGTACTTTTTTTTTTTAACGAAGTCGAAATTTGTTCCTAAACGTCGCCAATGATAAGAAATGCTCAAAATATGTTGGTGAAAAATAATCCCACCCAATTATGGACAATAGAAGCAAAGTCATAACAAGGGTAGAATAACATCATCAAAAGGGTGTGTTAAAAAAAAGGGGGGAAAGAAATGTCTCTAGAAACATTGGTACCTACGTCGTACCACGCCGAATTAAGCGACAAAAAAAAATTCTGATACAACGTATGTACCAGCCGATTTATAAAGGTTAACGTGTCTTATTTTCGTCATTCTTACGCTGCAGGTTTAATGTCAGTTTTCTTTTATATTGAAATTTAAAGGGTTCGAGGTGGGAGTATATCTTAAATTATGAAATTTGATATGTTTTCACATCTTTCTATAGTAACTTTCTCCTCATCCAGGAGTAGCGTGACAACGGACATTCCTTTCACTCATACGATGTCCGTTGTCAATTATCAAAAGGGGGACAAGAATAATATGAGTTTTTAATAGATAGAAAGCAGCAGATGTTTTATTTTAGTCTTGAGCCTAATTACTGTAAGTTAAAATAAATGCTTGTGATTCCCACCATCAGCAGATTCTTTTTCGAATAGGCCGGCAGAAACGGGCTATTTCTTTTCTTTTACATTTTATACGTTTGAAATAATAACGGGTAATTATGTGCTTAATTTTGAATTATTTTGTATTTTTTAAGAATTAAAATAAATGTGTGTGTGTATATATTTTGTTAAGCTGCTTTTTTGTTCGCAAGAATTATTCAAGTTTTATTTTGGAGAGTATCAATGTAAACAATTTATCTTTTTTTAAACATAATTTTTTGCTTTGTCAAGAGGAGCGGCACTTTCCATTTTTGCTCGGTGCGGCAAAACTGCTAGAGCCAACCCTGCCGGTAATACTTCTCACACCTTAGCAAAAGGCCAATACAACCTCTTGTTAGGATTTTTTACAAGGACAATTTCTCCAACTTTCATTTTGTGAGATATTGGCCTAGAACGTTTTTGAACCACTTGTTCTAAATATTCCTTACGAAATCTATCTTTCAGGTCATTGAATAACTTGGCACGGAATCTTCCTCTTCATTTGAATTTGGCAAAATCATTGAGATCTAAGTCTGTAACTTCAGCCGAGGTATTGGGCATGAGAAACGTATCTGGAGGAATGGCGATCAAATCCTCTGATCTATAAGTTAAGGGGTAAGAGTTAATGATTCCTTCACAGTTAAAGCAGAGGGTAAGTAACTCTTCATAAGAGAGAATTTCTCTCCCCAAAGCACGTCTCAGAAGACCTTTCATGCGTCTAACGAACATTGGCGTAGCTGACACGTTGAGGGGGCCCTGTATCAAAAATTCACCAGGGCCCTTTTTTAGATATGGGAGTCCTGTTAGTGCAACTGCAGAGTTACACATGTTGGATCCCCTTTATCTCTGAGGCCTCGTATCTTTGATACGGTGGTATCTACGCCCCTGCTAACGAACCTTTCCCCTTTCCACACCAAGCCGTGGTGAGTGGGATGAACTTCCCCTTTATGCTTTGGAGTTCTGGTTGGCATTGCATTTTTTTCCGGTCTAGACCTTGTAATTCAGCAACATAACCTCTAAAATTAGATTCACTGTCTATTTATATTGTCTTCGATCTGCCCCTACGAGCTATCAACTGACGCAATGAGAGCAAAATCTTTCAGTTGACAAGGGGGGTTACAATTTCAAGATGTACTGCTTGGAAAACCGCACATATAAATAAGACAATCCACACTTTATCGCCATATAGAAAGAGGAGGCCGGCTAGATCAACTCCGGTTACTTCGAATACCTTTGTATCTCTAACTTGGTCTTCAGTCAAGGCAACAGGAGCACTGACAGCTGGTCCTGCGCTGTATTGTCTGCACACGACATACTTTCTAATAATACCTGACAGTTCTTGATTTTAAAAAATAAAAAAAATCATTTTCCCTTATTACTGAAGGCAGTATTTGAGTACTCGCATGACAATTGGATTTGTGCAAGTACTCAACTATAGTCATGTGGTTAACGTAAAACTTGCTGGAAGGGTGTTAAACAGCAATGATCCCCCTTACGTTCGATAATTTTAGTCTTAACACGCAATAATCCATCATTATCTTTTGACTACATTTATTACAGGTACATTTCTTGGAACATATTTTGTTGTCATTTCCAACTTAAGTTTTTGCTATACTCACCCAACTGTTTTGAACGGCAATTTTAATTGATATCTTCCATCTGGAAGAATATCTAACTCATCTTCAAACCTTTTTATGGATTCGGAATTTATATATATAGTTCCCTCTTTTTTAAATTATCTACCGGATCTCTTGATTGATTGAATATTAACGTCACACTGTTCAGCTACACGAGGGCTTTTGGCGACGGACCACGTAATTTTGAACCATGGTCAAGTGACGTGGACGACACCTGAGCTGGCACCCCCTCTCCTAACTACCACACCACACCAACGGGAGGACGTTTCAGCTCTCGACAGATTTAACGTGCATCGCTGCCCTACACGGCGGGTCTTTAGTGGTACTGGGCTCGAACCGGGTGACAAAGCAAGCCACGGTCCGATACCTATACCACTCGGCTACCGCGGCCACTACCGGATCTCTTACTCCAAAGATTTCCAAACTCCACAATGCCTTAACATCGAAGGACAACATTTAAATGGTCAACATGCTCATGGCAGACTTAGGCTTCTGTGGCTCAATTATAGCATGTAATGACTTTGCTTGATTAATTTTAGTATCCTTACCCATTAACGCAAAAACCCAAACGTGTTTCAACAGCAGTTAAACCACATTCTAATTTAATGTCAGCTTCTCTATATAAATCAATTCTAGTGCATCTGCTCCCAACAGTGGTGCACAAGGGGGTCATCGGATCCGGACCCCCCAAAGGTCTTGACTTTTTCCCCGATTGATTATAAATAACTCTGTATTTTGTTCGTAAAATTTAATTATTAGTTATTAATGATTAAATTTATTAATTAATGCTAATTATTCATTAAATAATTAACTTTTTACTGTTTTTTGTTTTCGAAAATCGACAAAATCAAAAGAATATGTTGGATGACGTATTGCAGCATGATACGGGAATAGTGAACTTTCGGCCCTGAACCCCTCCCGCCTCTTGAATAATTCATGTGTACGCTACTGGCTCCAATAAGAGATAAGTATCTAACGCGCTAGAACCTACATCAGGAACATATAAATATTCTTCTTCTCTAGTTCAGAAATTAAAAATTTATCTGTAATTCTTGGCAAAACGCCACAAACCTTTTCCTCCGATAATACCTCAAGCCGGCAGGAAAAGTTGCCTTTTAGGCCTCCCTCAAACAAACCGTTGAAGTTGCCTCCCCTCAAACAAACCGTGAATCAATATTTGTTTCTCAAAGGGAATCAAGATTTATTGAACAAATGCCTCTTTCAAAAATGAATTTTCTGACCCACTATCCAATAAGCATCTGTTGTCACCATTAACCTTCAGTGGAATCGTTTGCAAGAACACACATGAATTTTCCAGAGTTTGGTTAGAAAGAGTGTTACTTACAGCATTTTATACATAAATGTCTACTTTATTTAATTCTTTTTTAAGGGCATAACAAAATGCGATGCCATTTGTCACTACAAAAGCAACCAACATAAATTTTTGTTTCGACAAAAACGGGCTCTTTTAAACATTTGAAACACGTATTAGATTTACTTACAGCGCTCTTTCTATCCACTGAAGACATTTTTTGAGCTATGTAACATTCAGAACTTTTTTGATTATAAATTCAATACAAAATATACATTTTCTAACTGACCCCTCTTCCTTACTTTTGCTCACTAAAGCTGTGCTTGTAGGTGAGGTATTTATATCCCCATTTTGGTGTGAAATTGCTCCATTTTATTTCTGGAAATATCATTTGATTTAAAACCAGATTTTGCCAACAAAACTCTTTGTTCGCCTTCCACTTCAAATCTAAGAAATTTTAACAACTACGTTAATTTTTTACTATGAGATTCTCCTGCAGTAGAAACAGATGGATTTCTCATCCAAATACGGAGTAAGTCCTCAGGAAGGCAGGATTCTACTAGGTGTAACATTGCTGCATTCCTGTCTGATGTTCTGCCGATTGATTTGAGTCACCTTAAATGACATTGTAATTGATCGTAAAGTTGAGTTACTCCGCATTCAGACAGAGGCGGGTTAAGCTAGTTGAAGGCCCATGGGCTCAAGAGTCGAAAAACTGAAACGATTCGCTGAGCTTAAATTATCAAGATTAAATGTTTCGTTAATAATAAAACTTAACAGCTCAAGAAAAACCTTAACTGTATTCAAAAGGATTAAAAACCTTACAAAAAAGCTTACAATTTTGCAATATATCTTCACGTCTCGATTTCTTTTTGACAAATTAATCAATTATTTTTGACGTTTATACTTTTCCCATAGTACATTGTTTTCTATATAATATAGCCCTGTTCAATTTGTCGTTTTCCATAGTGCTTTTTAAATAATTTTTAAAGGGCTTTAAAGCTAAAAAAGATTTCTCATCTGATGCAATTGATATTGGTAGTGTTAAAAATGCGTACATTAGAGAGTATGTGTACATTAGAGAAAATCGAGATATGTTCTCTTGCAACTCGATACATTTTTGGTAATGTTTTCCCTGTGTCTTTGTTTTCTGTAGAAAATAGAATACATTTATCCAATTCATTGTCAAAATTAAAAGATTCTTTATCATCTTTATAAATGTCTTTTAGTTTTTAAGTAGCTTTCTTCTTATTTTCATGTAACAATCTCTCGTCAAAAAACACATCGAAATTTTCGATAACAGTTTCATTTTTCTCAATTATTTGGAATAGTTCTATTGTACTGTCGTATATGACATACAATTAATTTACTGTGAAATTTTCCCTTAATTCAAAAATTCACAATCGACTTCTTTACTTTCCTGTTTTGTTGCCTGCGAACTTCTTGTCTAGAATCTTCTTCAAATGAGAGCCCAGATAAATCAGAGGCTTTTTGATTTACTATTCCAAATTCATTTCTGAAATTCTGGATATAATTTTCTAGAGATTTTAATAGTCTAAATCCAAGTGATTGCAATGAGTTGCTAATAGCATTTATTCTCTAGAGTATGGTATTCCAAATCACGGTCATTAGGGAAGTTTCCTATTTGACCAACTGCTTCAAAAGGGAAGTTGCCTCCTGTATTGTGCTCTTTTTTTCCTCATTCGTATTACTGATTTCAACCAGGACTTTTACCTTGCTACTAAGGACTAAATTCAATAAGCTTGCTTTGGACTAGACATATTTCATCATATAACCAGTTTGTTTCATTTATCTTCATAAGTAAAATACGCGGATGGAAATAAAAATCTCGACCCCAAGAAGGAGTTGTACTACATAAACAAAACTTGGTAGGCGTGTTTATACATCTGGGTTGATTGAATATTAACGTCGTACTGTTGAGCTACACGAGAGCTTTTGGCGACGGACCGCGTAATTTTGAACCATGGTCAAGTAACGTCGACGACACCTGAGCTGGCACCCCCTTTCTTAACTACCACACCACACCAACGGGAGGACGTTTCAGCTCTCGACAGATTTATCGTGCATCGCTGCCCTACACGGCGGGTCTTTAGTGGTACTGGACTCGAACTCGTGACAAGGCCAGCCACGATCCGATACCTATACCACTCGGCTACCGCGGCCGTTTATACATCTGGAAGATATGACTTTGATTCGAACTTCGTTTTAGGTGCTAGTTGGGCCACTTTGAACAAGCGAATCAGATATACTTAAAATACGCGCCATGAAGTTCGTGAGCGTTATTTATCGTTGAGATTTTACGTAATGAGGACAAAGAAGCTGTTATAAACAGATCACTGCGTATGAAAGAGGCCGTATAATACATGTAAAAAAGGTGGATTTTCTTTCTACGATATTTCAGAAATACTTTGTAGGAATGTATCCACTGTGCATGATTGATGGTAGCAGTGGTCGCGGGAAAGCACTAACTACCCCAAGAAAACTGGGTTCAACCACGCACGGGTCATCACTGACAGAGAATACCGCCATATATCCCGCATGGAAGTGCAGCATCGTAGTGTATTTGCAGTAGAAATGATAGCCTTTGTTGGGACCGATGTGACACAGTAAACTAACGAATCGATTGCTTGAGGAATAGTTCTGAGTCAGACGCCTTGTAGCGTTTGTGCCAATAGCTTCAAACCACTGACATGTGACTTGAATAATGTTCGAAATAAAAAAAACAAATCGCATGTGAAAATTTTGTATATGTTTCAACTCTACAGATATAGAGAAGGAGTGTTATATTAACGTCCCACTATAAAACTGCAAGAGGGCTAAGGGCGACAAAACTCGCAATCTTGAGCAATATTCGAATGACGAAGACGACATCTGAGATGGTACCCTCCTGTCCTAACTTCCACACCATACCAATGAAGTACGTTTGAGCCTCGATAGATTTAACGTGCGGCAGCTTTCTCTATACGGCGGGTCTTCAGTGGCACAAGGCTCGAACTCATGACACACTAGCAACGAGACCGTGACCACTAGGCTACCACGGCCACACAGATTTACGAAAGAAAGGTGGCTAGTGTTGCTACATGGCTCAAATCTGTGGCAATCATCGGGGTTACAAATATCGATAGATCTTTTTTAGCATGTTTGACTCATAACTGGAGTCCATTAAGCTAAGAGGCCCCTTAAGACGCTTGGGGAGAAATTTAATTTTTTTCATTCAAAATATTGTGTATCGACTTCTACAAATTTTATCAATCTTTCAGGTAATTTATGAACACCACGTCAGAAAAACTGCTCGTCATTTGTGGCAAACTATTCGTCGAGCCATTTTCCAACTTCTTCGAAATTGCTGCTCTGCGAGCCTCATTGATGCGATAGGTCTGGAGGGTAAAGCGAGTTCGAAAGGATGTCCCATCTATGCGATTTCAAGGATCACTGGCGTCTTTCACTGATCTTGCTGTGTGAGATGGCGCATTATCATGTAACAAAATCAATGTGCCATGTCTTCTGGCCCCTTCCGGTCGTCTTTTGATCCAAGTGTGGTTTCCCTGAGCTTCAAGAGCTCAAAATACACAATACCGCTCTGGTCTCACCACACAAAGCATGGTCTTCTGGGGCTTCGTCAGGTGATGGGAATTAATTTATCATCAATAATGTATTAAAAGACTAGTTTTTGCC
This sequence comes from Trichonephila clavipes, assembly GCA_019973935.1. Lineage (NCBI taxonomy): Eukaryota > Metazoa > Arthropoda > Arachnida > Araneae > Nephilidae > Trichonephila > Trichonephila clavipes. Next base: position 27,865 of record BMAU01004207.1, on the reverse strand, counting down.
ATTAATTTCTTTGAAAACAAAGAAAGACTTTTTCAGATCTTACTTTTGTAAATGTATTACATCCAAAAAAAGCATTAATTTGATTGAATTTTGATAGTATAGAAACTAGAGTAAATAAAATTTTCAGAAACTTTTAAGTAAAAAATGTTTTTTAAATTTTTTTTGCCTAATCATTAGCTGCTTAAAAACTGAAGTTTTTGTATTATAAACCTAATGATATACATAAAGTGAAGATTTTAGAAATTCTGCATAATTGGACCTTTCTTATCTATTAAATCTTTGATTTGGGAGAAAATTTTCTTTAATTTTTTTTTTTTTTTTTACTGTTTCATTTTATTTGTTTAGGTTAATGACATTTAATACTCTTTTGTAAATATTTTTAAAAATTAATACTTTTTTGTTGTAAACAAGTTGAAAAAGAGCCATTCATAAGATTTCCAGAGAATTTTATTAGATATTATCAATAAGATAAAAATTGAGATATAACAATTGTACAAGAAATTATGCATTTTGAATATTGGCAGTTATATCCTCGATTTGTCCTTATAGTATAGTGTTACTTTCACAGTCTGATTTATATAGCAGATCATGAAATGATTTATTTACTTAGAGTGTATTCCTGTAATATTAAAATTAAGTGACAATAAATTATGTATATTAAACTGAGTATGATCTAATATATATTATAAATGCGAAAGTTTGTGGGTCTTTCACGCAAAAACAACGGAATGGATTTTAATGAAACTTTACAGTAATACAGCTTACACATCAGAATAGCACATAGACTATAATTTATAAAGATACTGTATGAAATGTCCAAAATATAACGATATTTGTCAAGTAAGTAGGAAAAAAATCTGCCATCTACAAGCAATTCTGGCTTGCGCTGCAAAAAAGCCCACCACAGCATATATCTATCTTTTGTTTGTGAAAAACCTTTTTTGATTTGGTTACGCAAGGTGCTCGCTTATAATTAATTCCTCTGATCAGCATAATGCCTACTTTTTTTTATTTCAGAATAAAACTAAGTTTTGAAGGGAGAGGTTGTTATAAATCTCTCTTAATTTTAATGGGTTTTTTTATGATTTTATTATACACATTTGGTAGTAAGAAATTGAGCTTTTTTCCAAATAAATGCTTTTATCAGTTCTGATATTTAAAGTAAATAAATTTTCTCTTTCACACTGCATCATTTGGACAAATTTTAAAAACTTGTTTGTGATTAGTAGTTAATTATAACGCAATAATTTTAAATTGAATAGGCAGATGTAATTATTTTTATACTAAAAACGCAATAACTACTGTACTGTATTTTTTGGAGTGTGAGAGTGAGTGAATATTGATGTCCCACTGTTCAGCTACACGAGGGCTTTTGGCAACGGATCACGTAATTTTGAACTATGGTCAAGTGACGTGGACGACACCTGAGCTGGCATCCTCTTCTCCTAACTACCACACCACACCAACTTAGAAGGAATATTCTACCAATACTTGGCAGGAATATTCTTTAAAATCCACTCTTCCAAGATATATGGCAGCACAGGTTCCATGATGAGTATTTTAGCGAAAAAAATAGTTTGTCAAAATTTAAGTGTCTTATGTTTTCGTATGTTGGTGAAGACCTTGGAAAATTATTTGACTACTTATTTTAAGTGAACGGTGTATATAATTAATTTTACAGTGGAATATCTTTAATTTATTATTTCTAACGGATTAAATTTCCCAAAGTGGAGTATTTTGTTTATGTATATCCCTTAATTTTCAATGTGGTGATCCAAAAAAAATATTGTATGAAAAAAAACTGCAGTATTCATAATGCAGTTGGATAAAGTATTAACGTGCATCGCTCCTCTACATGGCGTGTCTTACAAAGATCTAATAAAGCTCGATTTATGAAAGTAGCTAGGCATTTGTGTGTGCCAACTTGACTCTATCGTTAACATTTCGCTATGTTTTTCATTGAATGATCATTATAATTTAAGAAACGGCGTTGCTTGCGAATATTACAATTTTAACATAAAATAAATACTACAGAAAGTAATATTAATGTATTATACTTTCAGATAAAAATTATTTACACTATTTTAAGTTTTCATTACACAAAACTTTTAACAATGTTTTACTTTTGCTGAGCAGAGATCAGCTTAGGAAGGTATTTTTAAAAATCGACCCTCAAGAGCGTTACGGGAAGTTATAAATAAAAAAAAATCCTTTTTATCAGCTATTAGATCTACATACTTAAAATTTAACAAAGGAGTTTTATTTCTCTCTCTCTCTCTCTTTTTGTTTAACTGAGCTACGCAAAAAGCTTTTTTTGTTTAATTTGCTATTCACGTAAAATTAACTCATTTAAAACTTCTTTATCCTTCAATCTGTGTTGTTCAATTTTTCAGTTCACCCGTGCGAAGAACGGGTATACCAGCTAGTTATTAAATAAAACTGTCTAATAAGAAAATCCTGCATCTCTGTATATGAGAAATTTTGACAAAAACAATCTAATTCGTTCTACAATAAAATAATTTTATTAAAAAGCCTATTTCTTTATAGACATGTTTCTTAATTTATTCAAAAACGTCCTATTTATTTATTTCTGAATGTTTGAGACAGACATTTCTAAGAAAATTCAAACCTTTTGAAAGGCAATAATTACAAAGGAAGTCAGTGCATAAAGCATATCAAATATTTGTTTATTATAAGATTATTACAGATACCCAAAACCTTTAAATGGTGGTAAAAGCAATTTCCTTTTCATCTCAGAATTCCTATTTATTAATCAAAAACTTTCAATATTAACCAACTTTAGTTAAAAAGCTAAATTAATTTATATTGCTGGTTCTGGGCTGTGTATAAAAATTCCTTCAGGGCCCTTTTTAAGATATGAGAACCCTTTTATTGGGACTGTAATTACAGATGTTGGGGCCCTGTATTATTGATACGGCGATAGCTACGCCCCTGATTCGTAGCCAAAAATAAATTTATTTTACCAAATTCTCTGGCATCCCCGAGAGTCCTAATATACGTTAAAAATAATTCAGATTCAACTTAAAATAAAAAAAACAATTAATTAATAAGGACACAAAACTGAATTCTAGCTACAGTTGCAAAAAGAGAGAAGCATACTTTCTTATATACTATTTAATTCTATACGAAGAAATAAATTATTTGCTGTTAAAATGTGTAAGGTGTTTTCCCCTCCTATACTTTAACATAGAAAACTCAAATTTCATATTGCAAAAAGGCTAACAACTGCGTATTTTTACAAAAATCAAAATTTAAAGCACACTATCCTTAAAACCAGGGGTATTTAACACACAGGCCCGCCGAATCTTTTAAAAAAATTTTAAATATCACATTTTGAAATTTATTTGAGGGAAAATTATATATATATATATATATATATATATATATATACAAAGTATTTACCTGTTACCAGTTCTTGTTTCAAAATAAATCCTTTTTGATCATAGAAATGTCCTTTAGATTAAAATATATTTATATTTCATCAAACAGTTACATTTGATTTTACTACAGGAAATTACTTTTTTAATAAATTTTGAATTGCATTTTATGCATATCCTTTACTAAGGATGGTACACGATTCTCTGTGTGTGCCACTTTCCTTTCTCCTCCTCCTTTTCTCTTCGGAGTGTCCTAAGAGCAAGAGGCAGTGTGTGTGAGAGATGTTTCTCAAAGTTTAAAAAAATATTCAGGACAATCTATACTTAATCGTTTGTAAATGACAGCACAATCAAATTTCAACAATGAGTAAAGAAACATCAATTCAAAAGGAACACTGTAATTTTCAAGAAAATGGCACCTGTAATATTTTAAACATTATTTGATCATTGCATTATTATATTATCTATGTCTGGGTATACATGAAAACAATAATAATAATTCATTCTGTTTTAAATTTTCACTCCAATAAATGTTTTTTTGTTTCCAAATCTGATACCAAAGGCACATATTTTTACGTGTGGCCCGCAAGGTCATTTGAGTTGGATACCCCCCGCTTTAAACAATTATTTGCTTTATATCTATAGAAATTTGTATTACGAGTACTGGAACATTTTCCTGTACAAAAATGTGCCTGCTGTTTGATCCCTATCCTTTAACATTGACCGAAGACAGCCTTATAATTGCTTTAAATTACCAGTTTCATAAAATATCTGATAGCGCATTTCACATGTATAAAGCTTTTCTCTTGGTGTTTATATGTAGATATATTTTTAAACTACCTTGACAAAATGTCTTGTTGCACATTTCATAAACGTATGGCTTCTCTTTGATAATATGAAAATGTGCATAGAAATTACCATTTTCAGAAAAGCACTTGATGCATATTTCATAAACATGATTCTTTTTACTGGTATGAAAAAGTTACGTAAATGTACTTTTAATAGACCTCTTTGAGAGGAAGAATATATTCCAAACATGAGGCTTTTCATTGGTATGAATGCATAACACCTGGGGAAAAATTCTTGCAGCCAATTTCACAAGCATAAGGCTTTTATTTGATATGAATACATAAATATACTTCTAAATAGCAAATTTGAGAAAAACCCTTGTTGCATTTTTCACAAACATATAGTTTTTCCTTGCTATGAACAAGCAAATGTCTTTTTAAATCAATGCTTCAAAGAAAAGGCTTGTTGCACATTTCACAAACACAAAGCTTTTCCTTGGTATTAATACATAAATGTGCCTTTAAAGAACAATTTAGAGTAAAAGACTTGTTGCATATTTCGCAAACATAAGGTTTTTCTTTGGTATAAACATGCAAAGGAGCTGTTTCAGGAAGCATTAAGTCTTGTAGCACATTTCAAAAGCATAAGACTTTCCCCACGTATGCACATTAAAATGTGCTTTTGAATGGCCACTTTGAGAGAACTAAATATAAGGCTTAAGGCTAAATATAAGAGATGTACTAAATATAAGGCTTCTCCTTGGAATGAATATGTAAATGTGCTTTAATATCACCAATATGATAGAAAGTACTGTCGTACATTTCACAAGCAAAAGGTCTTTCCATGGAATGAATACATAAAGGTGATTTTAAAGAGCAACTTTGAGGAAAAACACTTGGTGCATATTAAACAAGCATAAGGTATAAGGTGTTTTTTAAAATACCTCTTTCGAGGAAAAGCCTTGTCACACATTTCACAACCATAAGGCTTTTCCTTGGTATGAGTATGTTAATGGTTTTTTTTTTAAAAAAACACTTTTAAAGCGAAAAAATTTCCGCACATATCACAAGCATTAAGGCTTTTCCTGGGTATGAATATGTAAATCTTTTTTTAAATTACAATTTAGAACAAAAGTTGTGCTGCACATTTCACAAGCATTAAAGCTTTTTCTTGGTTGAACAAGCAGATGAGCTTTTAAATGGGCAGTTCGAGAGAAAGACTTGTAGCACATTTAAAAAAAAGGCTTTTCCTTGGTATAATATGGTGCTTTTAAATGACCTTTTACAAGGGCTTTTCCTTGGTATGAATATGTAAATGTGCTTTTTCGAAATGACTGTTTTGAGTGAAAGATTTGTTGCACATTTTACAAAAGCCCTCATTAAGGCTTTTCCTTGGTATGAATACGTAAATGTGCATTCAAATTTCTAGGTCGCGAGAACGACTTGTTACACATATCACAAACATAAGGCTTCTCCTTGGTATGAACCAGCTGATGTCTTTTTAAATTGCCAGTTTGAGAGAAAGACTTGTTGCACAATTCACAAGTATAGGGCTTTTCCATGGTATGAATACGTAAATGTGCTTTTAAATTACAATTTAGAGTGAAAGACTTGTTACACACTTTACAAACATAAGGCTTTTTCTTGGTATGAATACGTGAATCGTTTTTTAAAGAACATTTTAGAGCAAAAGTCTTGTTGCACATTTCACAAGCATAAGGCTTTTCCTTGGTATGAACAAGTTGATGTGTTTTTAAATTGCCAGCTTCAGAGAAAGACATGTTGCATATTTCTCAAACATAAGGCTTTTCCTTGGTATGAAAATATAGATGTTTTTTTAAATCACAATTTTGAGTGAAAGTTTTGTTGCACATTTACAAGCATAAGGCATTTCCTTGGTGTGAATATATAAATGTGCTTTTAAATGACCACTTTGAGAAAAACCTTTTCATCATATTTTACAAACATAAGGCTTTTCCTTGGCATGAATACGTAAATGTGTTTTAATTGGCTGTTTTGAGAGAAAGACTTAAAGCATATTTTACAAACATAAGGATTTGCCTTGGTATGAATGCGTAAATGACTCGTTAAAGAACAATTCAGAGCTAAAGGAAAATGAAGGGTTGTGTGTATATTATCCTCTTAGGCTCCCTTCACACCAAACTATTCCGATTCATTCACCATCACACTTCTCTGATGGACCAGGATTCGGCATCGTAATTTCCCTGCTCAAATATGCCAAAATTCGCTTCACGCCTTCACACAACCGAAAACGGTTCAATCCACTGTCATTCTGATTCACGCGTGATTCGGCAAGTCAAATTTTCTTCTCTCATTCCCCAGCAGGTGGGTTGATGAAATATTAACGTCGCACTGTTCAGCAACACGAGGGCTTTTGGCGACGGACCACGAAATTTTGAACCATGGTCAAGTGACGTGGACGACACGTGAGCTGGCACCCCCCTCTCTTAACTACACCAGCAGGTGGGAGGAATTTCTTAAAGATAAAGTGAATTCAAACAAATAGAGTGATGGTTTTTATTGTTTTTTTATGTTATTAGTGATTATATCACATTTAGTTTCTATAAAAGAATCTGATTTTAGATGTTTGAAGATAATGATTTTCCAGTTAGGGTTAGCATGAGTTCGTTTTTATGCCAATAAATGACGCTTATATTTTTGGTATTCATAGTATTCTTTTTTAATTATGTAACCTAACTCTAGTTATTGTCGTCGAGTGTGCAGGCTGAATTTTACCCCTGCTAATCTTGAACAAATAGTAAAATTAATTTTGCATGTATTATTTTATTCAATTTTAGAAATTTGAGAACTTTATTCTTTACTAAATAATACTTCAATGGAAAATGTGGGTTTTTTTTGGAAAGGGGGGGGGATATTCTGAAGGATGTTTGAAATAGCTTCAGAGATCAACCTTTTAAGAATTTATTTAATTTTGGGAGAGAAAAAAAATTAAATATTTATAAGAATGCTAAAATAAAATAAAACACCGATATTATCGATAATTTTAATTTTTTTAAAAAGATTCCATTTTATTACTACATAGATCTCAAATTTTGCTATATGAAACAAACAAAATGTAAATGGCATGTAAAATTTTTTAATTAATTAATGCATTAGAAAACTATCTTTAAATACATAATCAAAAAAATAGTTGCTATGAGCTACAAAAGCTGAAGAATATAACATTTGAAATACCTTTTAAAAACATTAGATATATTATTTGTAAAAGTAATTGCATTATAATATAATTACAATAAATATTTATTATTTGTTACTAATTTTCAGATTCTAATTACACTTAATACTAACAGGCAAAATATATAAATAAAACCGTTCTTACATTTTTGTTTTATGTACTTCAATTTGAAAATAGATGATTAAGGATACAGTAGAGAAATTAATAGCTTGAAATGCTAATCGTCTTAAAACGTTAAAAACAGCATCCATGCTCGACAGCAACTAATGGAAGAATGATTGACCTGTGGCGCTGTGAAGGTAAATCTCGGTTCATTCAGAATGGCTGTGAATTGGAATGGTCTCTACAGACCCAGAATTGTTTGGTGTTAAGGGAGCCTTAAGTGTTTTTAGAGTTGACCCATGCTTCAAGCATGGTAACACTAAAAAATAAGTATAATGATATTTTATAAAGTAACAACTTTATCCAAGGAATGCACAGTCATTGCTGAAAATTCGTGAAAGACATCGTTTTGACTCTCCAGTGGGTTGCAATCCTGTGACAATTAAAAACTCACCCCGTAGGAGAGCCAATGCATGGTAATTCTATCCAAACTAAAAAATCTCAATTTTGGAGAGATGGTTGCAACCTAAGGTGTTGGTCTCATTACCAGACTAAGTTTTAAAATTACAAGGTCCACTGGATATTGCTTCAAAATGTGAAGTATGTAAGTAATCTATCAATATAGAATATCAAGTTTGTTACTTGATCATATTAGTCTTATTTCGAAAACTGAAAGTTTCATCAATGCCTTTTTAAATTCCCTTTTATAGCATTGTTAAAAAAAACATGCTTCAGCCTTGATCAGCACTGAAGTCTATGGTGATGGACCTTATAATTATAACTATGCCCAAATCATAAGGCTTAATTCTTCAACTGTAATTCAAAGGCCAATTTTATTCAATAAGTAATATCCCACATTCCTAGAATCAGAGTTCAATACACAAATATTTGATTAGGAAGTTCACAAGCAATTATCACACAACAGAAAAATTTTAACAAATTATTTGATTTTTTTGGAGGAATTGAGATCCTAAACTTTAATTAAATATGTTTGAAACTGGAAAAAATATTGTTTGTAATGACAAATAAAACCTCTTTAACAGTAGAAGGCTTAGAAGCATATCTATACAAATAAATAAAATTAAAGTGTCTATTTGTAATTTGAAATTAACAGCTTTTCACTAAATGCATATAAATGTATATCCAATACTTATATCAAAAAATCAATTTTTAAAATTTTTGTCTGTCTGTCTGTCTCCCTGTTTGTTCCGACTAATCTCTAAAACGGCTGGACCGATTTTGACAGAACTTTCCCTGGAAGATAGCTAAAATTATATAAGGAGTAACTTAGGCTACTTTTATTTTAGAAAAAAAAATAGGGTTCTGCAAAAACAAAATTAAAACCAATGAAATAGTGAACAATATCTGATGAAATTAGGCTTAACCGGGAAATTCGCCCGGTTCCGTGCGTGCATATACTCTTAGAACGTGTGGGCATGGAGAAAGGCTTCTTTCTCCTTATGCTGGTCTTGGAAGGGGGTTAAGTAATAATTAGAAATCGATGTTAAAAATCGTTAGGTTTTCTTTCATGAAAGTAGTTCAGTTTTGATTTACTTTGAAATTGGTAAATTTAATATTGTACATAGATTGTTTAGTAAATTTAATACAAAAAACAAAGAAAAAAATAAAACAAAAAAGAATCATCGATTCACAAAGTAGAAGAATGACATTATACTTATAGCATAGGTATTTCTTCATGCGGAATACACAACTATTAAGTTTTCGTAAATTCTGCAAATTGAATAAACACCGTATTGTTAAATTTCATGTGGATGAAGTTGCAGGTAAAAGCTATTTAACATAAAATAAATGCATCAGGAAGTAATATTAACATATTACACATCCAGATACAAATTATATTTACACTATTTTAAGCGTTTATTACACAAAATTAATAACAATGTGTTACTTTTGTTGAGCAGAAGGAAGGTGTTTTCAAAAATCAACCCACAAGAGAGTTATGGGGTGTTATAAATAAAAAAGAAAATCTTTTTTATCAGATATTATATCTACAGACTTAAAATTTAGCAAACATAGTTTTTTGTTCACCTGAGATATGTAAAGAGCTTTTTTTAAAAAAATTTTTTTTATAATTCACTTAAAATTAACTCATCAAAAACTTCTTTAACCTTCAGTCTCTATTGTTTAACTTTTCAATTCACCTGTGTGAAGAAGGGGTATACAAGCTAGTTATAATATAAGTTAAAGGTTAGTAAAGATGTAAGGAATCAATGGCGTCTACAGGAATTTTTTTTGGGGGAGGGAGTCCAGGGTTTCTCAGAAGTCCTCATTCTCGTTTCAGGCTCCAATACACCGCCAAACATATTCTTTTGATTTTGTCAATTCCATGAACAAAAAACAGTAAAATATAAATTATTGAATATATAATTAGCATTAATGTGGATCCTCCTTGTGTGTGCCACTAAAAAGAATTGTTATTTATACATAAAAGATTATCTGAACTAATTGAAATAATCTTTTGGAATTTACCAATAGAAGTGTGAAAGAATGGCATAATGTTAAGATTCACCAATTGAAATATGACTTTAATACCAGAAAAAATATACAGAGATGCTTTGACAATTGATTTCTTCATTTTAAAATAAGGTTAATGAAAAGAATGACAACTGAGAAGGTCTATACAGGATGAGTCAAAAGAATTTTTACTGTATATCTAATGATTATATATGAATCTTAACCTTTTTTTATGTTTTACATTCTCGACTAATTCATTTAATTATTGTTGAAACAATTCCAATAAACTATGTTCTCTATGAATCAGCAAGATTCAAAATTCCACATTGAGCAATTTAAATCAAGTATTTGGAAGAATTAGGAAGACATTTACAAATAGGTTTAGATGCACTTGAATTAACTGTTTTATACTCTTTCTAAATGAAATATTTTTCGAAAGAGACTTCTTACTATGATAGGCTTTGATGTAGTTCTTTTTGATAAAATGTTATGCAAGAAATGAAATAATAACAAACATTCTATTATAGCAAAATAATAATAACAATTCAAGATCAAAATTTTTGACCATATTTTTAGTACAAATGTGTTGTTTCTTATCCTACTTGATCAACAGAAACCATCTAGATCAAATCCATGAACCTGTCCGCTTTTAACCAATGAAGAATGTAGCAAGACTTAAAAAGGGACTTATTAATTGGTTGCAATAAGTGCAGCTGGATCTTATAGCAACCAATACAAGCCAAGATGTGGGCAGAAGCGGCTTGTGTAGCATTGCAATTCAAACAAAGAGGGTACACTTTAAAACCTGCCACATGACTTTGAGCTTGAGTGAGTCCACTGCGAAGCCTAGCAAGAATCGTTTCATCTTGCCAACTACTGGTCCCAATGAAAGCGGCACCAGGACGGTTTCCTTCATACCACTCATATATGGGGGCTTGCCTCCAAGAGGAACTGATATCTTGTTTGACGCAGATAGTAATTTCTGAAAAAGTAAGGCAGTCACCATGTGCAGAATGCTTATCGATGTTTTCTTAGGCCAAAACCCTTTGCAATCTCATTTCTGCAGACATCCAAGTGTGATGGTACCTACTGAAAAAAAAGATCTAAACATCGGCACTCAAGCACTTTAAAAGCTGGAGAACACTCATTGTCGTTCTGTCACCATGTCTCCACCATTCAGACAGCTTCTGAATAGAGCTTCAGCTATCACTCAATATCCAAATATTTGTGTTGACACTCGCAATAATGTACTCTGGACGTTCAAAGCTCTTCTCAATGGCTAAAAGTTTCATTTGAAAAAAAAAAAATATTCATAGTTTGGATCATAGAGATGATATACTTATTTTGCCTTTTTTAGACTACCTGAGATAGCACCTTCACAGATGTTGCTGCAAAATATAGATCTGTAACCCGTAACCACTGAAGATTTTTTTAATTTTTCCAAAGCAAGCTTGGTACACTGGTCATTTTTTGTTAATTTCCTTCTTGTGTTTCATTTGCAAAAAAAAAAGTTTTTTTGAGTGAAAAAAAAGAGTGGATTTTGTTTTAGAATGAAACAACTGCAGCAAAAATGTTTGTTAGAGTGAAAGGGAGATGCATTGAGTAATTCAATTTGGACGATGTTTTTTCTAACTACTGTACCTTGGCAAGCAACAAATTTTTCGTTTTCTTCTTGAAGCTATTTCAGAAACCCCTCTTTTTCTTTTTGAAGCTCGACAAATAGATATTTTTTCCTTTTGAATGAAAGAGGTACAAAAGAAATGATTGCTTCATGAATGAGTGAACAATTGAAAATATTTCAGTATGGATGTCCGAAATTTGAAAGAGAAATGTTGGAGAGAAATGGAGATTGTTATTTCATTGGCCTAAAGCATTCATATCCAATTCTCCCACTGTTGCATCTTAAAGCGACAATTTTTTGTTTTTCTTGTAGAAGCCATTTTCGAAACCACGTTTTCTTCATAAAAACACGACAAGTGGATTTTCTTCTGAATAAAAAAGGTAAAAAGCAATGATTGTTCCTTTGTATGAATGAAGGATTGATGGAATGGATGTCCAAAACTTGGAAAGAATTTGCATTTGATTTCTTATTTTTAATTTGATGTTTTCTATATTTTCCATTTTAGAAATCATGTTTTTCGATGATTTTTGTCTCTTGATGCCACTTTGAAAACCACGTTTTTTCTACCTAGTTTCTGTCTGACACCATTTTTAAAAACGCAGTTTTTCCTTAGTGCCATTTGGTGAAAAACTTTTGTCACCAAATACAGCTTTGGCCTCGCAAGGACATTACCCCCAAAAATTTAGAGGTAAGTAAAACAGATTAATTTGTTTATTTTTCTTTCAATATCAGAAAATTTCAAGTTCAGTTAATTTGAGTTTGAACATTAGAGATGTGAGTGACTAATAGTTACAATAAATAAAACTGTAGTGAAATTAATTTCACTACAGTTTATAATGATAATAAATGTAAACTGATGAATCAGTTGATTGCTAACAGGGCCCTATCATACATACTAATTTTCTTTCTGTGTTTTTCATGTACTTGAGAAGCCACATTATTGTTCTTGAAAAACAATAATGCCTCACTCTGTAATGAGAAAATATACTTCAGCCATTATATTATTAGCTTAAAAACCACTGGTGTGCTTACGCAAACTGAATAGCCTTTTCATTCCTTACACTGTAGAGCATAGGTCCCCCACCTTTTTTGAACTGGCACCCTCTTTTCTAGTTAATATTTCAACACTGCCCCTCCCCCTCTAGATTAATAAGAGTGTACATAATACATGGTAAAAAGAAGAGTTAAATTTAAAAAATGATTCTGTTACTAATAGAATATATTTTTTATTTTAATTTTTTTAAGGCCCCCAAATTTTTTACTAGCGATTCTGAAATAGTTATTGCCACAAATATATTTAAATGCGTAATACTATATATTTTAGTTAAAGATGGGATATAGTTGGAATTGAAACGCTATTTAATTTCTTCTTTATTTAAAAGGATGGAATAAAAGTTTTAGCTTATACCTCTTATAAAGACGCTTTTGAAAGAAGGCTTTGATGATATGAAGTAATTCACAATTTCAGCCTTTAAAGAATTACACGTTAATTCTTGGTTAATGTATTTAATTATATTTCTCGGATAATATAAGTAATGAAATGCAGTGAATAAAACATTTTTTTACCGCACACAGACAACATGTACACTACAGAAATTAAAATTTACTATATCATTCAATTTAATGTAGGTCTGAATGTAATTTAAGTTTTTCATCCACTTTCCGAACTACCAAAATATGTGAATTTTGTACACGTGATAGAAATGATTTAAATACATACAATCAACATAAGGTAACCAGTATCAACGTTTCCTTTTCTCAGTACATAATCAGCATGTTTTTATAGTCTTTTTTAGACTATATTCGTTTAATCTGCCAAAGCCTCTCCATGTCATCTTAAGGATCCCAATTTTCCCTGGGTCTTCTTTTACTGCCCCCTGATAACCTCAAACACCCACTTGGGTCGTTATCGCCCACATTGAGAACTTTATGCTGTAGAGAATGAAAAGGCTATTCTATACAGTCTACAGCCAGCTTTTTGTCCAGTTATTAGGTAATATACTGCTAAACTTTCATCACATTTGACTGTTCATGGACTGTGACATTACAACAATGTGTTTTTGATTTCAATATGAAGATTGCACAAATCTTTTCCCCCCTATCCTTTTTGTCTAGATAAGTGAATGACAACCCAATTACTTTTTGTAACACATCTACTATGAATTAGTTTATGATTCAAACTTCCATGAAATTAGTCTTTTTTTTCAATTATTTTTTCTAGATAAATTTGTTTATAAGTGTTTGGTAAAGTTTTAAATACCAATTATACTAACTTTTCTTCAGTATTATTATAATGACATTTTTGCTCTTTGCACCATATTACATGGTTAAATTTTTTAATTTTAATATTTTTCACTAATGCATCAAAACACAAAATGTTGATGTGGTCAATGATTTTCCTTTTAAATAATGCAGTTCATATTAATATGTAAAATTTTGCTTACAATATTCCACAGTTGCACAATAAATATATTGCAAAATAAAATTCACATTAGGATGAAGTTTAAGCAGCTAAAACGTTTGTTGCATCACTTGGAATTGTAACAAGTTCTGAATTTTCTGTAATTAATGAACCGAAATTAAAAATCTGTTAAGTGTTGTTTTGAGGATCAATGTTTTTAACCTAAGTAAATTTCAATACCAGGTGTTTTGTTTACTAGTACTAATATTTTTTCCATATCATGTAAATACATTTTTAAAGATTTAAAATTTATTTAATCCACTTCAGTTTTATTTATTTTTACTTTTAGCCACATCAATCTCATGATAGAACTCAAAATAACTCATGGAATATTTTTTGGTATTTGAAGAAAAATAAAAAGGACCAATTAAACTTAAATTTAATTATTTTTTTCCTGATCTATACAGATTTAAAAAGAAAAAAATTTTAAGGATCAACATTGTACTCCCAGTTAATTTACTTAATCCATTTATATGTCATACAACTCAATTTAGACGTACTAAAAAAAAAAACTTAAGAAATCAGACTAAAAGTAGCTTTTTAGGCTTTAATAACTTACAAAAAATAGCAAAGTGGTTTTAAAATGTTTGAATATATAAAATATTTTTCACACTTTAGTAGTATGGTAATGCGGAAGTTGATTTTAGAAGTTCAATTAAAAATATTAATCTTTGACTTTTCTAATCTTAGTAAACTATAATTAAGAGGTAAAAAATTTCATGTTTTAAATCTGTAAATATAAAGAGTTTGTTATTGTTGAAACCATTTAAATTAAAAACTACAAAAACCCTACACAAAAATTACTTTTATGTGTTAATATTCTTACAAAGGTTTCAAATTCTTCACTTTAATAAATAATACTTTCATTTTTCTCATGCAATACACAATTAATTTTCTGATTTTTTTTTTTTTTTAGATTCTAATCATTTTACAATTAACAAAAAAAAAATGTCTCTATTTTAAGTCAACAATAATTCTTTCATGAACTCTTACAAAATATTTCTCAATAAAACTACATATAAGGATTTGTAAATGGTTAGGGATCTTTTATTTGCAAATGGACAAAATGTCACAAAGCCTCAAGGTTACTTCTTCGTCATCAAGGAAAAAAATTCCCACACACAAAAAATTTCTTCCGATATGCTATAAAAACTCAGAGTTCCCCTTCCCATCTTCTGTAAGTTGGGGATAAAAATCGCAAGCAGGAATTTCTCCCAAATCCTGAATGAAGCAAAGACATAAAGGAAGCTTCATTTCCAAGCATTATTAGCACTAGAGATTTATAATATGAAAAATATTTATAAAGAAATACAAATTTATAGGTGAAATGGTACCTACATATTATACTAAAAATGCCAACACTCAAGATAACTTGCCAAGTTGGCAAACCTGATTTTGCACATTGTATGCACTAAATTGGCAATCATGTGCTTTGCTTCACATAATGTTGCCCATAGGTTGCGATACTACGGAAGAATTGGTAATTTAAATCATTACAAATGAAAGTGCATTTAAATAAAGCATAAGAATGCATTAATTAAAATATAAATCAAATAGAAGCAGAAGAACAGAAAGGTACTTATGTCTTTAAAGGTTACATATCATCACAACAATCACTAACGTTCAAGATAACTCACCAAATTGGCAACCCTAATTTTGCTTGTGTTGTATGCGCAGAATTGGCAATCCCATGCTTTGATTCACATAACGTCGCTAATAGGTTGCAATAATATGCAAGTACCCCAATTTCACCAAACAAAAGCAATCCCAATTAAAAATATTTTGCCTAACGCTGCCCTTATTATTTTTACTGAGTACCACAGAGTGTGAGAACGGTTTCTAGTATTGGTTGTTTATCGCAGCACTTAGTTAAGTCTTTTGATTTCCCAAATTTGGATTACACTACAATATGTAAGCACAAAAAAAAAATTAACAGTACAATACATAAGTATAAAAACAAATTAACACATTTAGCTGCACACAGGAAGAAAAAACGAGCCGTATTTTTCTACAACACAGTCGATCATTTTGTGAAATGAAAATATATCACCAAATACAGCAATGTGTAGTCAATAATGGAAAATGCTTTCCATGCATGTAAAAATAAATAATCTTGTTTGTATATACAATGATACCACTCATCAACGCCTTTTGGTTTGGCAAAATTGACCATCAACTTAAAACATAAGTACCAAATCAACTAATCTTTAGCACTCGATGTTTAAAAATTGTCATACATTATTTAAAAAAATATTCACACAGGTAATTTAACTTGTATCAATATTAATAGTAAATTGCAAAAAAATAAGACAAATATAAAGAAAAATGGATACTTGCATAATATACAGTTGACTATATATAATTTCATCAAATAAAAGGAACTAATTTGATATCGTTGGGATATGCGCCAAGCAGTGCTTGCTGTCACAGGAATAGAATCCAAGATGGTAACAAATCCTAGTGGTAATAAATCATCAGGAAAATAATTTTAAAGAACTGTTTTGAAATATATTTCAAATGAAGAATAAAGGAATAGATTGAGAATAAACAAGATCACACACACAATCAATAATGTATGTCAATACAATAAAACAAGAATTATATTTACTACTAATAATATCATGCAGTATATAATAACAAACCTATAAGGAGCAAGTCTGATATGACTAGATATGATAAGTTGACGTATACTAAATTAAATGCTCATAAAACGCCAAAGAGTTATTAAAACTCAATAGTAGGTAAAAGTATTTACCAGAGTATTTAAACCGTAGGGTAAGGTACATGGCAGGGCAGCGTTTGCTGAAGTAAGAGATGGCTAAAAAAGAAAACACATATCATTCACAGTGTACAGTAAGTGGTCAAAAAAAGAACAAACGTCATTAAGAAATAAACCATTTCTATTTCATCTAAACGATAAAAATAATTAAATCAAATAGTAATAAAAAAAAAAGTTACACACAAAAAAAAAGAAATTATGGTAGCTCTTTAATTCAAACAAAAAAAAAGAAATTATGGTAGCTCCCTTTCTGATACAATTCTTTTAAAAGAAAAACAAAATAAAAGGTTGAATCCTAGGAGGACCCACTTTTGGTCGCCAAATTTTTTGTCGCCAAATTTTGAGCGATAAAGGTTACAATATGGTAACCCTTCCATTTGATCAAAAAATTTGGATTTTCAAATCTCCGAAAAAAATAGCAACCCTAAAAAAAGCAACATTTTTCGCCTTTTCCGAAAAAACGTCATTTTGACATTTGACTTCTCTGGAGAAGGTTTGCTCTCCACCGGTTGTTGTTAAGAATGGCGTGTGAAAGGAAATTACTTGAAAGTGAGGCTACGATAGGTTTCTTTGTGCTCCTGGGCACATAGGGGAAGAAAGAGACGTTAGAATGGTGTATGAAAGCTAAATTTAAAAAAATATGCTTTGCGAACGGTTGGCGGCTGAATGTCCGAGGTGTAAAAAATATATTGGGAGTGTGAAAAAGCGCACTTGGTTTAGCAAAACTTGCTATAACTATTATCTTGCGTTTGACGAGATATTGGTTTGGCAAGAGCACGAATGCGTTCGTGGTGAATGACTTGAAAGTTAATAAGAATATGACAAAGTTAATAAGACATGTGGTGGCGATCTAACGATCATAAATTGGTGAATGAGAATTTTCATAAATTCCTTGCATCCATCGCAAGTGTCTATCCACCAACAGATCATGACGAAGTGCAAGCGTAAGGTAAGTGCTTTTTAACATTTTTTAAAATGATTGATTTCATGTATTTCTTCGATTTTATCTTTGCGAAACGCTCCTTTCGTCCTTTTTTAAAAATGTAAATCATGTACACACTGGTTTTAGAATGCTTTTTTAAAATGAATTTCATTGCTTTCTCCGTTTTTTTCTTTATATAATGATTAATTTAATGTATTTATTGAATTTCATCTTTGCGAAACGCCCATTTCATCCCCAGCCCCCGATGACGCATGCGCTTCCCAAGAGTTTTTCGTCATTGACGCCTTTTTGAAAACCTTCAATTTGGCGCTTTTTGGTGAAAAATTTTTGGCGCCAAAAACAGCAGTGGGTCCTTCTAGGATTTTACCGAACTGTATAATAAAGTTTTATTTTGAAGTAATCTTATATATAATTAACAAATTTATTATTATTATTATTTCAACTGTATTTAAAAAAAATAATTAGGATGGAAAAGGTATAAGTATAGGCAAAATTTTCATTTTCAATACATAATACTAAAAAAATTTTTATTGTATGTATTTTGAGAAAAGTATCATCATTATTAGTCTAAATCAAATATTTACCTCGAAACAAAAGTGCAAAATGTTCCATGTGTTGCAATTTTTGTCGAATTATAACAAAACCAACTTTCCAGAGTGAGTGAGTGAAGATTAACGTCGCACTGTTCAGCTGCACAAGGGCTTTTGGCTACGGACCACGTAATTTTGAACCATGGTCAAGTGACGTGGACGACACCTGAGGTGGCACCCCCCTCTCCTAACTACCACACCACACCAACGGGAGGACGTTTCAGCTCTCGACAGATTTAGCGTGCATCGCTGCCCTACACGGCAGGTCTTTAGTGGTACTGGGCTCGAACTCGTGACAAAGCCAGCCATGATCCGATGCCTATACCACTCGGCTACCGCGGCCACACCAACTTTCCAGAAGTATTCATCTAATGCATAGTTAAAAATTCTTTGATGCTTTGTAATAATAGTGATAGGGTGAAAGAAGAAATTAAAGTTTTTTTATGTATAGGAAATCATTAAAATTCTTGAAATTTTTATATAAAAATTTGCGTTTACTCATATTTTGTAAATTATCATATATAACATTACATTGCATGCGTACATTTGTAAAGAATTGCTTAAAGTTAAATCAGGTGAAAATATTAAATTTAAAAAAAAAATCAAAACGCAAGGAAAGTTTTTAAAAACTATACTCTTTTTTTTCTCACCAATTTTTTTTATGATTTTAGTTCTAAGTTACATAGAGCCAGTAAAAATTTGGGGCATGTTTGTAAAAAATTTTACTGCCCACTGTAGTCTTAAAATACAAATTAATGAAGCATTATATAACAATTTCACAACAATCAAATTGATTACACTAAAGCATAGAAATGATTTAAAAACTCACTTCTTAAACTGGATTTAGAAATTCTATTCGATTGTAAATTTAGTAAACACAATCTTTTATTGCCAAACTATTGGAAGAAATGTTGTGTTGCCACTAAATTTTAAAACAGTAGATTGTTTGTATTATTTCCTTAAAAGAATTTTAAAACTGTATATCCAACAAACTCTTCTTAAACTAATTTTTGACAGATTTTGAACCATATAAATGCCTTATTGATTGATTGATTGAATAATAACGTCGCACTGTTCAGCTACACGAGGGCTTTTGGCGACGGACCACGTAATTTTGAACCATGGTCAAGTGACGTGGACGACACCTGAGCTGGCACCCCCTCTCCTAACTACCACACCACACCAACGGGAGGACGTTTCAGCTCTCGACAGATGTAACGTGCATCGCTGCCCTACACGGTGGGTCTTTAGTGGTACTGGGCTCGAACCCGTGACAAAGCAAGCCACGGTCCGATACCTATACCACTCGGCTACCGCGGCCACCCATTTAAATGCCTACTTCGGGTATATAGATTAAAGACTCACTTCCCATTTTTTTTTAATTCATAAAATTGATTATAATTTGACTTCTAGAGAACGTAAAAACAAAACAAAGTATGTATCGCAAAGCTAAAAGAAGAAAGGCTTGTTAAAGCTGCTGTTGAATGAATAGAGGGGGTGCTAGCTAAGAGAAAAGAAGAAATTTTAAAAGCCGTAATTTTTAATCTATTTTTTTTCAATCTTTGAACAGATTACGGATAATACTATTCTACATATGGAGAAGAAGTTTCGTTAGATTGTTTTTATAAATAATGAAGTTAATAAACATTTAATTAAAATTTTGAGTATTTTTTTGAAAAATCGCAAAAAAAAAAATATTCCGTCATTTTTTTATGACTGATTCTAAAAGGGAAAAACATGAACTTGTTTATAATAAAATATCAATTCATTAACTCGAAAGGAACTTAAAGGGAATGAATTAGAAACCATTTTTATAAAAGCGTATCAATTTGGACTCATTTTCAAAAAAAATTGTAAAAAATAGAAAATATCATTATTTTATTTAAAAAATATACCATATGGTGGCGAAAAAAATTATCTTTCCGATTCTGTTATTATTTTTGTCTGAGATAGATAGTATGAGTTAGTTAACATTTTTTAAAACGGGGAAAAATTCGGAACTTCATTCATTTCTACCTTATGTTTATCGCTAACCGTAATTGGTAACGCGTAACAGAAATTTCTCCCTACCGGGGTTGACTTTGGAGTGTGCTAAAAATATTGGATAGTTTTGACTTTTCAAGTGGGTTCGAGCGGGTGAGATCGTTTTGATTTTTTATTTTGTATTGAAAATTAGTTCATTTAACTTGTATTCTATCTTCGGATAAGAGTTTTTAATTTAAGTATTTACACAAGTTAGTGTATTTATACAAATTGAAGTGTTGGAGTAGGGAAGACAAAATGGGTGACTACCCTCACCCAGATAATAATATGGAGGTAGAGAATACCAACTTTTCATTCAATAAATATAGGTGTAATTTAACAGATATAGAATTATTGACCAAGTTTGCGGAAAAACAAAATTTAAACTCGAGTCCAAACATTACAATTTTGTTAAAATCAGAAAATAAATTTCAGAATGGCGATCCACTTAAACTAAAAGAAAATATAATGAAGGCGTTCACAATAAAAAAAATATTTTGAGTATAAGCAAAACAAGAAACGGTGAGATTATAATTAAAACAAATAATTGCGAGACCGCCAAAGAAGCTTTAAAAATTAAAGAAATTAATAGTGTAAAAATAAGTGCAAGATTGTCCTTCACTGGCCTAACCAGTAGTTATATATTACAAGGAATAGACACAGAATATTCAATAGACGACATAAAATCGGAATTAGAAAATTACAATTATACAATTTTTGATATCCAACGCTTTACCCAAAAAAAAAAAAAACAGATTCTGGATTTAAACTTACCAAAGCAGTTAAAGTTACCCAAATTGGATGCAGTATTCCCGAAAGAGTTCCAATAGGATTTGAAATGTTTAAAACTACTCTACTATGAAAAACCTAGGCAATGCACAAACTGTTGGAAATTTGGACACACTCAAAAATTTTGTAGAAGCTCAATAAAATGTCGAATTTTCTCACTAAATCACTGAAAACGATTGCAAAGAAATAAAAATAAAAAAATGTAGCTCTTGTGGAGAGGGGCATGAAGCTAATGATAAAGATTGCAAAAAATATCAAGAAGAAATTGAAATCTCAAAAATTAAAGTACAGTAACAAATCTCGAGAAATGAAGCAATTGAGAAATTCCAAAGGGTTAAAAAACATCATACTCGACCAAAACTTATAATGATCAAACAGAGAAGATAGAAAATCTTGAAAAAAAGTTTGCGAAATTAGAGTTGAAATTTGAAGAAAACAACATTTTCGAAAAGAAATTAGAACAAATAGTACAACGCTTCACGGCAGAACTAAATACCGTGGTAGCACAAATAAATTTAAGATTTTCTTCCCCAATGAATACCATGGAATCCACCCTAAAAAAAGTAGCATCCAATATAACAATTCAAAAAGATGATGATTATCTAATAAATAGAAAACAGAATGAAAAAGCAAAAAGACTCAAGAAAATATCAGAACAGAGAGAAAATACATTAGAAAGCACAGTAGAAAAAAATAAAGGAACTTAAATAAATAATCAAAATTTCTTATATTTTCTCGCTAAAAACTCAATATTAATCTACTTTCTTTTTTCGAATATTTAAACCAATTTGTAGTATCGCACTTTTTTTTTTCGTTTTAAATCATGAACATAATCCAATGGAATGCACGTGGAATTAAAAACAAGAGGTCAGATATTCTTTTCGACCAATTTTTCAAAAACCAAGTATTTTAATAATTCAAGAAACTTGGTTACATCCAAATGATATTTTCACAATTCCCAATAAGAATATATTCAGAATTGATAGGGAAATCAAAAGAGGAGGAGGACTAATGGTAGTTTCAAATAAAAAAAGATATCAGCGCAATAAAAATATTCTCAGAAATTAGTGAAGACTTAGAAATTTTAATAGTCAGAGTTCAGATAGATTTAGTTCCTATCACAATTTTTAATATACTTCCCACCGGGTAACTTTAAAGTCATCAATTTATCTAAAATAGCATATATTGATAATCACAGTTTGATATTGGGAGATTTTAACGCATCTCATGAAATATGGGAATCAAAAAATTCCAGTGCTTCTGGATAAAAGATTTTTGACTGGATCATTGAAAATGACTTAATATTATTAAACGATAAAAGTCCAACTTATCTCCATTCATCGGGAATTTCTACATCAATAGATCTTTCTTTATCAACTATAGATTTAAATTGTGATTTATCCTGGTCCACAAATACCGATAATTTTGGAAGGGACCACTTCCTTATAAATATTAATTACAAAAGAACAAACAGTTCAGCAACTAATAATTTTAAACAAAAAACAAATTGGAACAAATTTATCAATATTATTCAACAAAATTTAAATTTAAATGAAAACATAAATATAGATATTATAAAAGAAATTAAAACAGCTCAAATCTTACCTCAAGAACCAGAAGAAAAAAAAAACAGATCAGTTCAAGAGCTCCATGGTGGACAGCAGCATGCGGCATTTAAGAGCAAAAAAATAAAAAGAAAACTCCTTAATAAAGCAAGGGAAAACTTGAAAGAAGACTGGATAAAATATAAAGAAGTAAGCGCAAAACTTAAGCGAAAAATCAAAGTTTGTAAAGAAAATTTTTGGCACAAGACCTGCGAAAAAATATCTTCTCCTAAAGTTCTTTTTAAAATAATCCGAATAATCAAAAATAGAACAAATCCTAACTATTCTTCATTTAATATTATTGAAAATAACGGAACCATATTAACAAACGAACAATCCCAAGCACACACACAAACTGTTTTTTACAATATTACACAAAACAAAACAACGATAATATTCCAAATATTTCTATTCCGGACAATAGCCAGGATATTAATAAATCTTTTTCTTTAAAAGAATTAGAAATAGCATTATCTCATCAAAAGAACAGCAGTCCAGGGCATGATAAAATTTATCTCCAATCAATAAACCATCTCCCCATCAAAGCAATAAATCTCCTTCTGAAATCATTTAATGACAGTTGGTCTTCAAGTCAAATTCCAAAAGATTAGTCTCACGCAATTATCCTACCTTTCATAAAACCTCCCAAAAATCCCAAGGAAGTTTCGTCATACCGTCCTATTTCTCTTACTTCAGTAATTGCCAAATTATTAGAAAGAATGATTCTACATAGAATGCTAGATTTCTCAGTTTTCAAAACAAAATTTTTCATATTAATCATCATGGTTTTTACCCTCACAGAAGCAGCATTAATACATTACTTCAATTACAACATGACATTATACTGGCTAGAGAACGCAAAGAATATTTTATTTTGGTAGCGTTGGATATTAAAGCAGCATATGACTCAGTGTGGCCAAATGGCCTTATTTCTGAATTAAAGTTGGATACTCTGGTAGATTACTACGATGGATTCAAAACTTCTTACATCAGAGAAAAATTCAAATCAAATGGAGGAACATTTTTTTCAAAAATCGATACAAACAATTATGGTGTACCCCAGGGTTGTATGTTAAGTGCTTCCTTTTTATGATTTATATGTCAGATATTTTTGAAATTCAACACGACAGCCATCTTCTAGTTTATGCTGATGACATATTTTTATATAATAGTGGTACAAATTTGAATAAAACAATAGGCGAAATGCAAGAATCTTTAAATAAAATTTCAGTCTGGTGTTAAAAATGGAAATTGGCCACCTCTCCAGAAAAAAGTAGTCTAATCAACTTTTCCAGAAAAAGAAGCACAATACCTTCATTACTTAAAATATGTGACAAACCTATTCCCGAAGTGAAGAGTCTGAAAATCCTGGGTATCATCTTCGACCCCAATATCACCTGGAAAATCATATTAATTACCTACGTCAAAAAGGATTCAAATATTTAAATGCAATTAAAGCCTTATCTTCTCCGAAAATAGGAACAAGATCTGATCATCTTTTAAATATTATTAATGCCACAATCCATTCTATCTTTCACTATGGAAGTCAACTTTTTTCCTTTTCTAGCAATAGCAACAGACAGAAACTAGAACCGATTTACAATGCTGCCTTACATTTAGCCCTGGGTCTCCCAAGAAATACCCCGTTGGATTTATTAACCCTCTAACCGGATAGCACGGAAAATTCCGTCAGTGTAAAGATGCTTCGAAAATGCACTGCACGGATTTTTCTGCCTTCAAGTAACGTTTTCAAGAGCGAATTAGCCTCACTTTTCTGAAATCCTTTGCCCCTTTTAAAGGTTTAACATCTTGAAAGATAACTGGGGACGGTGGAAGCAACACAGCAGGACACTGATAGGAAGTTTTATGGCTCGCAAGAAACCCCGTGTTTTGATCCTGGGGCAATCTTAAAAATCGGGGGGAAATTTCTTTAGACCCCAGAAAGTGTTTATTTGTTACCTCGTATTTTAAAAGTTTTGAAAAGTCTCAATGCATAAGTAAAATATGTTACAATTCCCTTTTGGTTTCATATTAATTTAAAACTGTAACAAGTTGGGGCGTGTGTGTCAGTACAATCTGCTATTTTATATAGTTAGACAAATTATCTTTTTTTAAGTATATTCTTTCGCTTCATTTTTCTTATTTTAATCAAAGCTTTCAGTTTTTGAAACATGATTATTTTATTATAAGATACCGAAAAAATTAATAAAACACCAAACTGTTTAAAATTTGAAACCTTTTCAATTTTCCAACCACTAAAAATGAATAAATTTAAACTTCATCAAATCATTTGAAACATTTTCTTACACTTTGATAACAATAATAACGAAAAAAAAACTAATTAGGATTAATTAGTTTTTTTTTTAGATTTCAAAGCCCAAGTGTTCAGGGAAGTTTAAGTACAGTTAGTAAGTAAGTAAAATTATTTACCATAAGTTTTAGCAAGTGCCTAGTTATATATTGTTAAAATACACCGAATTATATTTGAGTTTTAAGTACTTGAACTTCAGTTTACATCAAAGACAACATGAATGAAGATTTTCACACATTTTTTTTATAACTTGAATGTTTGAATAAATGGTAATAAAAAATATACGGGGAAACATTTACAGTAGACATTTATGCATATAAATAAACATAAAAATCAATTTTAAATTCGAGCTATTCAAAAACATTCGAATTATTGTTCAAAAATATCTATTTATATAAAATACTTCAACATTTATCTTTTTTAAAGGCTAACACTGAATAAGTAATGAAAATCTGGATATTTTTTGAAATCTCGATCGTATAAAGCTAGAAATTTTATGTTAGAAATTCCATTTGAAATTTCGAAAAAAAAAATGCATCGCGCAATTAAAAATTACATAAGTTTTAGCAATTGTTTGAGTATAATAAAAATTTCAAATTTTATTATATAGCTTCTTTGGTATTTCATACAATTCAGTTGAAAACTGCATGCTAAGAGCAAAAAATATACTAAAAAAATTGATGAATATACAATTACAATATAAATTCTTACATAGAAGCAAAACTGAGAAGCTAAAGCGTAGGAATGAAAATTTTGAGTATATCTGAAGTAGTTTTCGAAATATTTATTTTAAAGTGCAGAAAATTTCTGTGCGTTATGTTATACTTAATATTAATTAAATGGTTAAAATAATATGTTAATATTAGTCATGTAATCGTTTGATGACACATTCATATACTAATAAAAATTATCATGGTCATTGATGCGAATGTCAAAATTTTATGTAATTTTAAATTCAGACATTAAGATATTGATGTAGAAAAATAAAAACGACCATCTAAAATACATGAAAATGCAGTCTGCTATAAAATGATCTTGACAAACAAAAAATCCGGCATTTTCACTTACTATGGCAGAACCGGCTTAGTCAGGGGCGATCTGAAAACAGAGAGAGAACCGCGGTTTTGATGGATGCCGCTCTAGCTTTTAAAGTTCTCAGGAAAAAAATATAAAAATTACAAAATGCAAAAATAAGTCTTGTAATTTCCATACATTTTTATAACAACGAATTGTGGAATTGGCTTCCAATACAGTGTTGTGTTTGACAATATGTAAGGTAACCAACCCTACTTTTAGATAGATTTGTATTACTTTTTCATAACTGTATTCCTTTTAAAATTAATTCGTGCAGCCGAAATACACCTTTTGCACCCTTAAAAATTTATGTAAACTATAACGGTTAATTTTAATTTATGTAACTTGTGAAATGTTCATAATTAACCATTTCCAACTAAACAGTTTATATGAAAAAATAAGTTTGGACTCCCTGATTCATTAGGGATATATATAAGATTCTAACATTAAATTTTATTTTTCACCGAATAGGATCGAGTGGTAGTGTATAGTGCTTCCACACCACAGGTCTGGGGTTCTATTAACGGTCTGCGCATGGTCAACTCTGCTTTTCATCCCCGCTACATTGGGTCGATAAATGAGTAACAAGCTTGCTTCGGGTCTTAAACTCTGAAGAAACTCTTCAGACAGACCACCAAATCGGGACATCTGTTCATGCACCTCAGCGTCCAATGTTCACGTGTATTATGATGGGCACAGTAGTTTCTGGCCCTCATGGATTGTTGTGCCACTGAGTTTGAGTCTTAAGTTTGAGGATTACCTCACTTTTTGGGGATACCCCTTAGATAAACATGTATTTCCACTCATTTGCAATTAAACATTTTTCTTTCAATTACGTATATTTCAGAAGGAAGTTTGATTTTTCAAATGTATTTTACTTAATAACATGTATATTTGTGTATTATATTAAAAATTTGATCAATCCAAAATTACATGTTTTTAGCTCTCTGAAAGCTTTTAGATTTTACAACTGATTTTTACAATCCATATACGTTTTATAGTAGTATTATTTAAAAATGATAAAGACATTTTTACGACTGTGTGAGCTGTTATGCCTCATTTATAAATATAAAAATTGCATTCAGCTACAGTTTTTAAAATTTACAGAAATAAGTGGGGAAATAGGATACTTGCATATTATGAATATTTTTGACTGCAGTAAGATATATATATATATATATATATATTTCAGTTTCTTTACAATTTGAATAGAAGTTGTAAGCTCACACACAATTTTGCGAATAGTTTGATATTGAGTATAAACCCATAGGCTGTTTCATATTGTAAAGTGTTTTACTTTGATACCAGCACATTAAAATAAGGCTCATTGGCAGTTATATGATCAGCTTCAGTGATATTTAAATTTTCAAAAATAGTTCATTAATGAAAAACATTCTTTCACAACCGCACACCACATCTCATACTATATCTTCCCAGAGCTTGAAATATTTGTGTATACTGAAAATTTAATACTGGATACATTTCCATGTTAAATTTGTTTTTAAAATTTGGTATGAATACATTGTGGAACTGTCGGTTAACTTCACTGAACAAAATTGTTTTAAGTGTACTGTTTTGAAAGACAAAAATTAATTAGGAGAATTTTTTCACAATAGAATTTGTAATGACTGGAATTGTGTGAAAATTTAGTTATCGATGTGTGACATTTTTTCCCTGTAATAAAAGAAACA